>PJEM01007330.1:0-22855 GCA_004023845.1 Helogale parvula
GGCCCAGAGCCATCCGGCAAGGCCCAGAGTCATCCAGCAAGGCCCAGAGCCATCCAGCAAGACCGGCAGCCATCCAGCAAGGCCTGCAGCCATCCAGCAAGGCCCGAAGCCATCCAGCAAGGCCTGCAGCCATCCAGCAAGGCCCAGAGCCATCCAGCAAGGCCCGCAGCCATCCAGCAAGGCCTGCAGCCATCCAGCAAGGCCCAGAGCCATCCAACAAGGCCTGCAGCCATCCAGCAAGGACCAGAGCCATCTGGCAAGGCCCAGAGCCATCCAGCAAGGCCCAGAGCCATCCGGCAAGGCCCGCAGCCATCCAGACCCAGAGAAAGTCAGCAATGCCTACAGAGTTGCTTTCAAATCTCTTATTTAAACATAAAGTATTAAGACGACTAGTATTTTTTTTCTTAAGAGACTCAGGGGGCACCTAGGTGGCTTAGTCGGTTGAGTGTTGGACCCTTGATTTAAGCTCAGGTCATGATCTCATGGTTTGTGAGTTCAAGTCCTGTATCGGTGCAGAGCCTGCTTGGGATTCTCTCTCTGCCTCTGCCCCTCCTGCACATGTGCTCTCTCTCCCCCTTTCTCTCAAAATAAATTAATAAACATTGAAAAAATGACTCGAAGACGTACTCCAGCATAGGGCAGAGATGAAAATGTGGCGTTGGTGGGGTCGGTGCAGCCGAGAATGGGGTCCGCCTCCCCTCACTCTCTGCTCCCGCTCACGTGCTCGCTGAATTAGGAGCTCAGCGCCACCTCTGCTGACCCTCATTCCTGCAGAATTGTCCTGTCTCCTCGCGGCCTCGCTGTTCCTGCTGGGCCATCAGCGTCTCCGGCCAGCCTGGATCCACTCTTCAGACAAGCCCTCAGGCATCTTAGGTAATCCTGTAAGACCTGTGAACACTGTGTTCTCTCCAGCAAGTGCTAATAATTGCTAAGTTATACTTAAATATAGACGTCATTCCAAGGGAGTTACTGAGCAGGAAAGAGCTCTCCCTACACAAGGAAAAAATAGAACAAATCATCGTCACCCTCGGGGAGCGAAGTTTCTATTAAACAGGAAGCGCTCTGCCCCCGAGCGCCGAGGTCTGTCTTCAAGTCCCACTTTGTATCACTGTGACCCATGAGCACTCTTTTCTTATATGCCCTCCAGAGTGATGATTTACAGTATGACTCTAAGTTTTAAAAAGAGAATAGGAAAAAGATCACCAGGAAATCTACAAAGTGTTTAATGAGGTTTGGACTGAATTTTTTCCTCTTCTTATAGTTTCGAATTCCCCAGATGTGTAGGGTGTGTTCATATCTCCACATAATCAGGGAATGTGGACTAAGGTGGCGTCACACTTCCGTGTGGACACACGTGCGTGCGCGCCTGAAGGGACCAGGAACTGACACGCCATGTGCCACGTGTGGCTCTCTGTTCCGTGCGTGGCAACATATTAGGAGGCATCTTCTTTCATCTCCTTTTATTCATTTCCAAACATTTTCCAAGTCATGTATTATATGTACTTAGTTTTCCTTGAGTTTCTAAAATGTCTTCATTGGGTGGCATCTTGGGGAACCAGAGGGAAGAGATTGCCTTGGGGAGGGTCCAGGAGGGCCTCCCCTCGGGCTCCCCTCCTGCAGAGGGGACACCCCCATCGGCCGCCCGCCCCCGATGCACCTGGTTCAGAACGGTTAGTCCTTTGGCAACTTTGGGCTGCATCGGAGAGCAAGCAGGGGAGAGTGTGTCTTGTCTCCCCTGCGGTGAGCAGCCGCGCGACACATGACTCCTGTCTCACCGGTGCGGGTGTGAGGCCAACAGGTGTACCCGCGGCGCTTCGGGTCAGCTGTGGGAACACGTCTCCTTGCTCCTACAGGCTGCCAAGCTGATACTAAATTGGGGGCAGAAACTAGAACTGAGAAGCTCTGCTTTCTTTCCTTTTTTTTTTTTTTTTAACACTTATTCAGTTTTGTGAGAGGCAGAGACAGAGTGTGAGTAGGGGAGGGGCAGAGAGAGAGGGAGACCCAGAATCTGAAGCAGCTCTAGGCTCTGAGCTGTCAGCACAGACCCTGAAGTGGGACTCGAACCCATGAATTGTGAGATCATGACCTGAGTCAAAGTAGGAGGCTCAACAGACTGACCACCCAGGCGCCCCCACCTAACTATAAATTTCTTACAGAACCTGGACGCAGGCAGCTCCGGGGAATTGGCCCTTTGCATTTGGAGCCGGTGGTGCTGAGGTGGGGGCTGCTGTGCGCACGGGAGCCTGCGTGCTGGCCGGATGTCCTCACTCCTGCCCAGGGCTGCTGTCTCCGTCCTGGGCCGGGGCGCCACAGGGGGACATATCAGGCTGCTACTGGCCACTCCCTCAGAACGCAGACAGGAATGTGGGGTTCGCCTGCCTGGGCCCACTTAACGATCTGGCAGTGCGGGGTCGGGTCTCAATCCAGTTTGCACGGGTTCTGCGTTTTCCATGCACCTTCCTGTCATCTGCGGGCTCCACAGAGAAGGGACTGCTCTCCGTACCGGCCGGCTTCACGCTGTGCTTGCACCCACAGGACAGACAGCATGGCCTCCTGCCCCGGACCCTGTGCATGTGATCAGTGCTAGCGCATTCTGTCTCTGGGACCAGGAGGCACCCCACTTTGACATTTGACATGGCTGTGCCCATGACCTTCGGCCTCCTGGACTCTGCCCCTGGGACTACTCTGTCCCTGGACTGTGCCCGTCCCAGCCCCTCAGCCCTTCCCCTTGGACTCCACCCTCTGGACGACTCCTTTTCCTGGACTCCGCCCCTGGGATGACTCTGAGCCAGTCCTGTGCTCCTCCCAGCCCGTCGGCTCCTCCCCTTGGGCTCCGCCCCCTGGACGACTCCGCCCTCCTGGACTCCGCCCCTTCTCCAAGAAGCTTCCCTCCGACCTCTGTGCAGTGTTTTGTTAACAAAAGAATTACTTTAGAGTCACATAGGGGAGCACTTATTTCTTTATAGATTTTGAGAAAATTGTCACAGGCTTTTTAAACAACTGAAACGTATTTAATTTGAATTTTAGGGGACATGAGGTTGGTGGCTATCCCTGCCTTCAGTGCTGACTGACTGCTGCTTCTCGTTTGTGGTGCCCAGGACCCGCCCTCGCCTTCGTCACCCGCAGCCCGGGAGCCGCACTACGAGAAGCGCTGGCTGGACGCGCTGTCGGTGCCTCTGTCCATGGCCCGGATCTCCAGGTGCAGGGCTGGACCGGAGAAGTCAAGGTGTGTGCCCACCGTCAGAAAGGGGGAAGCCGGCGGCCCCGGAGTGTTTGTGTCGCTAGGCAGGTGCGTGCGATCGCCTTCTGGCAGAGCGAGCACCTGGCAAACTAAGTAAGTGACAAGGGGGAAGCGAGGCCCTGAAGAGAAACCGGATCAGACCGGTCGTGGGCTTATCGCGAGCAGTGGTCCTCACGTGACCAGGCGACTCTGGTCCGTTCTTTTGCATCATCAATCGATAGAAAAAGTTGTACATTGTAAATATTCACAGAATGAGATTGGAAATGAGACTGCGTTCTTGTCCAAGTTGCAGACGATTTCAGAAAAGTCATTTAAACTCTGTGGGTCTCACTGTTGTCACTAGAGGCTAGTGGAAAGGAGAGGCTAGACTGTCAGCAGTCAGTAATGCTCCTCTTTGAGCTCGGTTAACGAATCCACGTCAACCACTTGCCTGTAACGGTTGTATTTCCGTAACTGTTTTGGCGGACTTAGCCTTCTGCTCCCTTACCGGGTGTGGCGTGTCCGCCGTGGCGAACCTCCATGGGGGGCCAGCGGGCTGTGGCGGATTGCGTTTCGGTGGTAGGACAGGCGGTCAGAAACCCTGGGGGCCGTGCTCCGTCAGCGGGGGAGGGGCTTGCCGTTCTGAAAGTGATAAAACATGTGCGTGCCCATGCGTGTGGACACGCCTGCCTGCGAGTGTGTGCCCGCATGCGTGCTCACGTGGGGGTGCGGGAGACGCGAGTCTGAGGGTCTCTTCTCTGGGCCTTCCGTGTAGGAGGGAGTCTACCTAACGATCTTCCCGAGGAATGGTTACAGTGTGATTCTCAGTGCTGACTGACGTTACTGACGTCACTCCTCCTGCAAACGTGCACTTCCGTGAGTGGGCGCTGGTGACACCGTAGCATGAACGCCAACTGTGTGAGGTTTAACGGTGTGGCCACTTGGAAAAGGTCAGGAGACCTGAGAAGTTAGGGAGGTGGGAAGAGATAGATGGACATGCGAGGAGATAGGTAGGTGGTGAGGTGGGAAGGTAGGTAGGCAGTAGGTAGGGAGGTGGAGAGAGAGAGGAGTCGCCGGGTAGGCAGGCAGGTCGAGATAGGTCACCTGGTGAATGGCCACATGTAGAGTTAATAGTAAGAGGAGAGGTCAGTGCTCTCATGGCCTTAGACCCCTCTGAAAGTGCATGTGTGCATATGTGTGTGTGTGTGTGTGTGTGTGTGTCACAGCCGGTCTCAGTTGGGGCTGATTACTGGGGAGAAGGGGGCTGGGGCTCTTGTTCTTTGATCTCTGCCCATCCCCGGGTTTGAATGAGAGGCTCAGGGGCAGCCAGGGCCACCGCCCCCCTTCAGGCACCTGCTGGCCGCTCTGCTGTCTGCTGGCGAAGGGAAGACCCGGACCAGCCTCTTGGAAGGTCAGCGCTTTGTTTCCCACGGGCTGCTGTGCCCCCGTGTGGTCCGCAGGGTGCAGGACAGAAAACTGCTGCCTGACTGGGCTGTGCCAGCCCCTCAACGGCCCGGGGGAGTTGAAGATGCGAGTCCCTGGCAACGGGAGGCCTCCAGCAGGCGCCCGCTGGGATGGTCACGCTGTGCCCACGGACGACACGTGGCTCAGGAGGGCTGCCCCTGCCCACCCAGGTGCCCGCCTCGGCGCCCGCCCGCCTCTCTGGTCCTGGCTCGCCAGCGCCCGGGCAGCCCTCAACTCTCCAGGAGACGAGAACGTGGTGGTTTGAAGGCCCCGTGTCTGTAGCTTTGCTGACCTTTCCTCATGATTTTAAGCAAAACTTTCAATACGGGCAGTAAGGTGCAGAAAGCAAAATAACTAACGTGGGACTCAAGCTGCATTTTCCAAAACAGCTTTGTCTTGATAGAACTGACATTAACGCCCAGGTTCAGGGGCTGAGGGGAGGCCACGGGCCCCCATGAGAGGAGGCCGTGAGCAGGGCATCGCAGCGGCCTGGGTTTTCTCAAACGCCATGGGCCTGTATCTCGCGGGCCCGCCCGTTGGCGTCGGCAGGTGCACCACCGTGTGCGTGGCCTCACCAGGGGGCTCCAGCTGCTGACCGAGCTCACCTCCTCTGCAGTTGGGGCCTCTTCAAGGACATTCGAGTTGTGGGCAGAGTTCAGTTCCTTGAGTGCCTAGGACCCTGGGGCCCGGGCCGTGGCCATGGTCACTGCTAGAGAGCACCCACGTTCCACGCCACGTGGCCCAGCACCTGCTGGGCAGCACAGGTAGCTTCAGTGCACACACGCTGACTTCCTGTCCCTGACCTGCAGACCCTGGCAGAAGGGCCAGGTCGGGCCAGCCGGTCATCTCCCTGACGGGAGCCCGTGGAAGTCAGACCCTGAGTTCAGGGTCAGGGCAGGTGAGGATCAGCGGCCCCACGGGTGCTGGGCTAGACCTGACCCGCAGCGGCTCCACCCGCCCGTCGCCCAGGCAGCACGTTCGCGTCCAGAGACGTCTCAGGGGTGCGTCTTCTAAACACGTGACTGGCTTGGTCCAGGCTTGGTTGTGCTTCAGCCGGTCCCTTTGAAAGTGTGCTGGTTTGGGATTCCTGGCCCTGGATATGCATGGAGGTGTGTGCGCTGGGGGTCAGAAAGCAAAGGCAGAGAGAATGTCTTTAGGACCAAGAGACATGTGCATGCAGAATGTCCAGGGTCATCCCAGGAAGCTTCCAGAGAGCCTGGATAAGCCCCGGAGAGCCTGTGCCCTACACAGACAAGGCGCCTGACCTCTGGGGAGGCGCCCGGCGCCCTGGAGAGAATCACCCTATTGCCAGCGTCCCTTTGCCTCTCCAGGGTGCGTGGCTTCGCCCAGCGAGGTGTCTGTTAAACGGGTGGGGGGGGGAGATGCTGAGGGTGAGCCGCTCATGCCCCGGAGTGTCGTCCTCCTTAAAGGGGGTGATGTCCCAGGGAGCAGGTGTGGTAAAAGAAGCCCAAGTCATCCCGGTGCCTGTCAGTGGCTCTCCTGGTGGATTCTTCCAGGAGAAGTGATAATTACAGCAATGCCGTGTGGCATCTGCCGGACGCCACGCTCGTCCCCGCCTGGTCTGACCGGTCCACGCAGCGCGGCCCCCGGCCTGTCAGCACACCTGTTGGTGGCCATGGAAGCCGCCGCCCAGCTGGGGGCTGGGATCTGGCTGGGAGCCACCGCCACCTGCCCTTGAGCTTCCACGTGTGGGCACGGGGCTGGGGCATCACGTGTCAGGCTGCAGGTCCTCAGGCGGCAGGTGCTCGGCCACGCTGCAGGTGCCCGAGGGGGGCATGAAAGAGTCCCAGGCCCGTGTGCTCATGGAGCTCAGCATCCGGTGGGAGAGGCCGGCAGGCATCGAGCAGACACCAGAGTCCAGCAAGAAGCAGGCGAGTGTCCGTAGGGTCCTTGTGGTTCTCTTTCATCTCTGTGCCTCCTTCCAGGGGACCCCGCGCAGGCTCTCAGCCGTCAGGGCACCGGGCCCACAGGAGACTCTGCCGTTCACATGGCCGCAGGCCAGGGGCTGGGCGGACACAGCCTGGTCTCGAGGTGGTGACAGGAGGTGACAGAGGAAGGTGCCGACTTGCCTTCTTCGGCATACAAGGGAGGAGCTGGCTTTCTCTTCTGGACCTGCTCAGCTTGGTCTGTGCCCTGGTGTTTCTAGGAGAGGGGCCTTAATATGAACCAATACAGGAGCCGCCGGGGTTCAGGATGGCCCCTGTGTCCAGGTGTAACACGGGCACTTAGAAATGCCGCTGCCTCGTAGGGGAGTAGAGGGAGAGTATTTCTCTGGCTTCCACTGTGAAGTGATGTGCAGGCCACGGAGACAGTCTTGAAAAGCAGTATGTGAAAGCCACTTTTCCAAACCCTGAGACATCCACACATTTTCTTCCCATTTTGTCTACTGAACGCCGGCAGCTCTCCAGCACTAGCAGAATTAACACACACCCTGTCCCTCAGCCCCAAAGCTGGGGGCCTCCGGTCACATAAGGGACAAGGTGCACCTGCGCCGCCCGCTTCTCCACCGGGGCTCCCGGCCAGGGGCAAGGAGAGGCTTTCTGGGAGCCTTGGCGTTGCCGGGCCTCGACCTCCCGTTGAGAACGGTACCCGGACGTGGCGTCGTCCCCCCTGGGGAACAGGTGTAGCTTTTCTGCTGACTCTCAAAACCTGACGCAGGACTATCAGAGAGCATGCGGGCCCGAGTGGTGGGTACTCTGATCTTCAGCTTTTAGGATGACCTTGACCATGACGACCTTGACCATTGGACAAAATCCCGAAAAGGCCGAGCAGATGCTCTGACTCCAGAGCCACGTGGTTGGGTTCCTGCCATGCTCGGTGGGAGAGACCCTGTACAGGAGCCCGGACACAGAACACGTGAAGTGCTGACACTGAACGCTCAGAGTCAGTCTGGAAGAAACGAGTGGGAATCTGTTGTTTGCACCTGCGTCAAAGTTCACGAACTTGACCCTAGTAAATACTGCTTTCCCGACAATAAGCTGAAGTGTGGATTCCTGCTCGTGCGCCGTTCCTGTGTGTCTACCATCAGCAGTAACGCCAGCATCTGCACAATCTTTAGTCTGTGTTGCTTTCTTTGAGGGTAAGGCTCTGAGTGACGGTTTTTGTGGGGAAAGTGGCTTGTAAGAACCTTGCGTCCGGCCTCTTGCTTGCTTCTCCCGCACCCGTGTTCTGTGACACAGTCAGCATTTTGAAGCCTGTCAGGTGGACAAGGGGGGACGGAGGGTTAGAGGTCCTGACCCCGCCCTAACCCTAACCTGTGGAGGGCCGTGGGGGGCCGAGGACGCTCCCCCGGGTCCTGGACGCGGTCTGTGTGACCTGGGATTAAACAGGACCCAGCAGGGACGGGCTCTGATCAGTTACGGCGCGTCTCCTGAGTCCCAGAGCCTCCCGGAAGCTACGTTCACACGTCACAGATAAAATTAATTAGCCAAGTAATTAATTCACCCTGTGTTACCAATTCCTCAGTGCAGGGCATGTCCCCTGGCCTGTCGTGAGCACGTGCGTGACCCGTGTATCACGCGTGTGACAGATACAAGCCCGTAGCACGCACACTTCCTCACCGTGGGCCCAGCTGTGCATCCACCGGAGATGGTGTTTTCTATGGTGCCTGTGCATCCTTCACAGGAGGAAACGGGGCGCCTGGCTGGCTCTCTCAGTAGTGAGTTCAAGCCCCACGTTGGGCATGAAGCCTGCTTTAAAAAAAAAAAAGACAAAAAAAGGAGAAAAAGAGATGTATCCTGTCTTATAATTCCATCCTCTCCGCACTGGCTTACTCCCTGTGGATTCACTTCACTGGCAGGAGGTGCCTGCTCTCAGCCTCGGGGTTCCGTCCGTACCTCCTGGGGTTCAGGCGGCGTTTCCACGTCTTTCAAAAGGAACACCTGTATCTTGTCCCTGGCCTGGCAGCGTGGTGCTCGGTGGGCATGCTGGCTTTGAGCCCTGGGGATGCGCGGTGCCTGCCCTCTGCCCCCTGTGCCCCTGCCCACTGTGCCCCCGCCTCTGCAGGAGGTCAGCTCTTGCCTCCTTATGAGGACTGAGCTGTATACTACGTTCCCCCATCTGGGACTCGCAGCATCTTTGAGCCAAGGCGTCCGTCCGTGATGGTGTGCGTCTGCATCCTGACTGCACCACCGTGCCTTCCCCGGTGTGCTGACCCCATGCCTGGGAGTGCTGACCGGCCATCCACCAGGCCCCGGGGGTGCTGACCGGCCATCCCTCAGGCCCCGGGGGTGCTGACCGGCCATCCCCCAGGCCCCGGGGTTGCTGACCGGCTGTCCCCCAGGCCCGGGAGTGCTGACCGGCCATCCCCGGGCCCCGAGGGTGCTGACCGGCCATCCCCGGACCCCAGGGGTGCTGACCGGCTGTCCCCGGACCCCAGGTGTGCTGACTGGCTGTCCCCAGGCCCGGGTGTGCTGACCGGCCGTCCCCAGGCCCCGGATCTGCTGACAGGCCATCCCCCAGGGCCCGGCTGTCCCTAGAGAAGTTGGGAAGGCTCCAACATCTGCTCTTGGAACGTTTCCTCTGCCCTCGGTTTCCGTCCCGCTGGGGCCCCCACCCGTGTCTCTCACTTCTCAGAGCCTCTGATGGGGTTTCGTCCTATCTTCTGCCTGGTCTGGCGGTTGCAGGGAGTCTGCCAACCACCAAGTTCAAATCCCTTGTCCAGCCTCGCCAGCAAACCCTTCACGTCAGTTCCCATACTCGTTAACTCTGTTAGAGCCGCTGGCTCTCTCCGTCGCGTCTGTCACTATGTTAGTTTTCTCCTGAGATGTGCTGCGGTCCTCGCACGTCTAGTTCTTAAAAATATCTTCACTGCTTCTCTCTCTGCCCCTCCGCTGCTCATGCTGTCTCTCTCTCTCAAAAATAAATAAAACACATTAAAAAATTTTTTAATATTTTAAACATTTATTTATTTTTGAGACAGAGAGTCTGTGAGCAGGGGAGGGTCAAAGAGAGAGGGAGTCACAGAATCCGAAGCAGCTCCAGGCTCTGAGCTGTCAGCACAGGGCTTGACACGGGGCTCGAACCAACAGACCATGAGATCATGACCTGAGCTGACGTCGGACGCTCCACCGACCGAGCCCCCGGGCGCCCTGGTACACGTGGTTTTCTTAAGGACACGTGAACAGGAGTGTAGACGACATTACTCTTTGTATGAGTCTCGCTGGTCGGGTGGAGCTCGCTGGGCCACACAGACGGCTGACGGTTACGTGCTCCCCCTCTGGAGGCTGGAGGTCCACGATGGGCGTGTCACAGCCTCTTCCTGGCTTGTGGACGGTGTCTTCTCGCCGTGGCCTCACGGGCGGGGAGGGAGCTCTGGCGTCTCTTCCCACAAGGACTCCAGGCCTGCGGGGTCAGGGCCCAGGCCTCAGGACGTCACTTGGCGTTACTTCCTTCCTCAGAGACCCCGTGTCCAGAGACGCCCACGCTGGGAGCAGAGCTGAGTACCGGGCACCTGCCGGCCAGTCCCAAGAGTCAGTGCGAAGTTTCTCTGAAGGAGGTGGTGCGCCACCAACGGAGAGACAGTTGTCCTGCTCTCGTGAGTGCTGTGCCTCGGGAGGCTCGGGGGCGCGTCGGATTTCCTGGGGAAGAGGGAGAGCCAGCCTTCGGGAAGCTCCAGTGTGAGCCAGACACACATGCCTCCTGCGACACCGCCCGCGTCCAGTCACGGTGGTGCTGCCGCCATTGTGTCTGGAGCCTCAAACACCACGACTGGTCACGGTGACTCCAAAATTCCTAACAGAGCAGGAGTGACGTCCTACACGCATGGACGCTCGTCTTTCCTATTAACGAAGAAATAGTCTACTCGTGATGGGTCTCAAAGTTCTGAACTTGTTTTTGGTGAACTTACATACAAACCGGGGCAGGTGGGTCTTGTGGCTCCCCGTGGGGCTCTCGGCAGGGCTGGGGGCTCCGGGGCGACACCCCTGCCCGCGTGCACAGCCCTCTCCCCTCTCCCCGCAGGCCCGGTGCGTTCGAGGGGCTGGCTGTGGACGGCGTCGGCACGGGGCTCCCGCAGTTTCGCACGGCCCGGGAGAGCGCTGACTGGCTGAGGGCCGTGTCCGCGACCATCAGCGACCTGACGGACCGGAGCGTGAGCACACTTCCTCTGACTTACTGCTTTGTGTTTAATCCACAAAAATAACCTGAACGAGGTGGGGGCTCAGCAGAGTCGGCTCTGCCCTCCACGTTTGCTGCCCCGGAGGGAAAGCAGGGCTGCGTCCGCGTCAACCCGCCAGGGCACGTCTCCACCAGGAAAGAAACTCGAGGGGCGCCGGGTGGCTCAGTCGGTTAAGCAACCGACGTCGGCTCGGGTCATGATCTCGTGTTTCCTGAGTTTGAGCCCCACACCAGACTCTGTGCTGACAGCTCGGAGCCTGGAGCTGCTTCTGATTCTGTGTCCCCCTCTCTTTCTGCCCCTCCCCTGCACATGCTCTGTTTCTCTCTCAAAAACAAGTAAACATTAAGACAGGAAGAAGGAATGAAGGAAAGGAAAGAGAAGAAAACTCTAAGGAAAGCTGTTCTGAATGTAACTTTTGTTTCTTGTAACATTTTTCTGAATTTAGGATCGTCTGTTTTTGCCTTGGGAGCCGAATGAGGGTGGTGAGCTATTTAATTATTTAATAAGTGATAGGTCCATAGATGTCTCCAAATTCATATACGATTCATTTCATAGTCCTGTACGGAAAATGCCATTTTCTCTGTCCACGCTCGTGGACCCTTCTCGTGGACCCTCCACTGAGGACAGAGCCCCACCGCACACACGTAAAGCGTGTCTTCTCCAGGCTGGGGGGGACCAGACTGAACCCGTCCTGTCCTCTCCTGGAATAATTTCCTGTTCTGCAGTTGGATTTCAAAATTAGCAAAATGTCCCACGGAGTTGTTTTCATAGTAGATCAGAGACACTCTCGAGGCCACAGGAGAGAGGGATGGTCCGGGTGGTGATCCAGAAACCAGCTTTCACCCGGGACCCTGCGGTCACTGCGGCCAGGGCTGTGCATACGCGGGCATGCCCCGAGCCAGCAGCTTTCGGGGGCTTGAACTTACCGTGTGTATGGGCACTCCCTGGGCTCCCAGGACGCACTGTGTCCCCGGCACGTCAGGGAGAGCGAGGTCTGGGACCAAAATACGCTGCACTTCACTGTGAAACACCGGGGGTCACAACAGAAAACCGGGAAACAGGGTTCAGGGAAACTCCCAACCATCCAGGGAGTGAAAGTGCCAATGCTGAGGGCCCAAGGTGGCGGGTGCGCCTGCTCCGCTGCGTCTTAGCGGGATGTCACCACGTCCCCTGGGGCTGTGACGCCTGTCTCCCCAGTACCAGGCTCTAATCCCGAGAAATCCCTTCGCTGGTGACGTAATTTGGCCAAATTACCACCTGAGCCAGTTTCTTCTCCCACAATATATGAAAGCTGTAAGGGGAAATCTAAAGACTTCTTTCTAACCTCAAAATCTCTGTATTATTTTGAACTTTTGTAATGTTTATTTTTGAGAGAGAGAGAAAGAGAGCACAAGCGGGGGAGGAGCAGAGAGAGAGGGAGACGCAGAGTCTGAAGCAGCTCCAGGCTCTGAGCTGTCAGCACGGAGCCCGACATGAGGCTTGAACCCACAAACCACGAAGTCGTGACCTGAGCGAGGTCGGATACTCAACTGACTGAGCCCCCCAGGTGCCTCTGAATTTTTTTCCTCAGGGGCTCAACTGAGTCCACTTGGGAGAAATAGTAGAGATGAGCTCTGCTGTGCGGACTGTCCGAGGAGCCGCCCCGCCTTGCCTCGTGCTGCTTTTGGTAGAGGATTATCTCACATGCACTCCAGAAACGAAACATTTTGTATGTATCACAGGAGTTTCGATTTGTGTGTCGGGTCCTTGGGAATGAGAATGTTTTTTTCATTCTGAACAGTTAATTCCTGGTTTTGGTATATAGCAAAGTCATACTATTTGAATAAATATTAAAAAAATAAACGTATTTGGGAGTTACTGAAATTGGCAAAAACAAATACAGGACAGAATTAGAAGATCATACAAATGACCTGGTGCAGATGTTTCTAGACTCTTGTACTTAGTCAGTGACTGGCTGTGTGATTTGCTGGCCAAGCAGCGCAGGTCCTTCTGGGCTGGCAGCCGGCCTGACAGCGACAGGCAGGCGCTGAAACCGTCCCGCCGAACCAGAGCCTGCGCCCCCTCTGAAACAGCAGGTGTCTTTGTACGTCTGCAAAATACGCTTTTTTATTCCAAAAGGAGCCTAAGTATCTCAGGTCACATGGGTGTTTTCCGTGAAAAGGGCCAGTTCTACAACATGGACGCTTGACTATCTTGACTCAGTCAAGTAAACAAAAGGCTTTCCTGGGGCGCCTGGGCGGTTCAGTCATGTAAGAGTCCGGCTTCGGCTCAGGTCATGATCTCTCGCGTCGGGCTCTCTGCTGACAGCTCGGAGCCTAGAGCCTGCTTCAGATTCTGCGTCTCCCTCTCTCTCTGCCCCTCCCCCGTTCATGCTCTGTTTCTCTCTGTCTCAATAGTAAACAAACTTCAAAAAAAATTTTTTAAAAAGGCTTTCCTGTAGAAATAGCATCAGAAAAGAGAAATGAAAATATGCTCCTTTATTGTAATGGTTGTGTCCTCTTAATTTAATTACAGGGATATAATCAGGTAGGTGTTCCTAAAATTATAATATACATTTCTCGGAACACCTAATAAGCCATTAGAAAGTCCATAATGTAAAAGATAACACTAGCTAACCTTGAAATTTTTTATGAACTACATATACCTAAAGATTCACAAAGCAGGCAACGTTTCTAATAATGGCTGAACTATAACTTATTTTTTTGCAAATTGATCGAGGCAGAATTAAATTATATGTGACATTTCATTAAGTTCGATTCCAATTTTTAGATGATTCAGATTAACGATCTGGTTTATAAAACATTTCTTTTTGTAAAACTTCACGTGGCATCTATCCTAGGATCTCTCTCACCAGGCGCAAGAGCGAGAGCTGCCAGGGACTCGTCAGGTGAACCCCGGAACCAGAGGTGACCTACCTGAGCCCGTCTGTGTGCCCCAGTGAGCCCCGGGCTCCATCTGGAAGCGGCTCACAGGGCAGTTTTATTTCATAAGGTGCTTGGCAGATCCGTGGTAATTCACTCCTCATTTTACTTAAATGTGAGGCCATTTTAAACACTTACATGGCAAAATGAGGAAATGAGGAAATTAAAATGAATTACTCTTAGCACTTATGTGTCGCATTAAATTTGTGTTGCATTAAAATTTGGAGTAAGACGCAGGGACTTGCGCTTAACGGTAGTTTGAATTCACGCACGAAAACACTTAAGCTGTATTTCTAGTTCCCGAAGCTTTTTGAATCCTGTTCTGATTTGTTACAGCTTGGACACAAAATGCCAGGGTTTTATTTTTAACTTTTTACGAAAAAATTTTTAATGTTTTTTTTTTTTTTAATTTTTGAGAGGAGAGAGAGACAGAGCATTAGCAGGGCAGGGGAAGAGAGGGAGACACAGAATTGGAAGCAGGCTCCAGGCTCCAAGCTGTCAGCACAGAGCCCCACGTGGGGTTTTGAACTCAGGAACCCTGAGATCATGACCTGAGCCGAAGCTGGACGCTGACCCAACTGAGCCCCAGGGTGCCCCCAAACTGCCGGTTGTAGGAGTCACACCTTGCGGTCTTCACTCTCGCCAGGAGGTGGAGCCGCAAGGAAATAGTCCTTTCCCCCAGGTATGTCAGCCCCGTGCCTTCTGTGGAAATGCACTTGGTGACAGTTACAAACTCATAGATGAATCGGAAATACTAGCCGCTCAGAGGATGTAACTTAACGCTGTGTTTTTAAAGATGCTTGGCTGGCAGCCAAGGGTCAGGCGGGGCCCAGTTGCACACGGAGCCCAGCAGGTGCAGGGCTCGGGGTCCCACCAGGGCCCTTCCTTTCACCTCCGTCCGCCCGATCCGGGGTTAGGAAGCCTGCTGGATCGAGGCTCGCCCGTCTGTCGGTCCAGCCCTGGGACAGCGCCGCCCGCGAAGGCTTGGCGTTAACCACCTGGCTTCCCTCCGCAGGTCATGCACATGGGCTGGGTCCGGGAGAGGCTCGAAGGCACCGGCTCCCGAGAGACCTTCAGATCCAAGTTCCTGGCCCTGAAAGGCTCTTTGCTGTATGTTTTCGGCACCGCTCCAGTAAGGACGCCGTGACGTTCCGCGGGGAAGGGGGTGCTGACGAGAAGCAGAGGGTGTGGCGTTCGCAGGAGGCCAGAGACGGGGCGCCAGGCGGCCCCCCCTGCTCCCCCCTGTCCCCGGCTCAGAGGTGGGGGCACAGAGCCCGTCAGTTCCAGGGTCCGAGAATCCAGAAGAAAAACAGAACAGAGGATAGAACTTTAAAAGCTGCGCCTTCCTTCACATACCCCGAGCTTTGTGAAAGTAACCAAACAGCCTGACTCGGCAGGGCCCATCTTAGAAACCTGATGCCACAGGCCGTAGTTTGCAGTTGTGTTTTCAAATGAGCGCCGACACCTTTCCTCCCGAAAGAGCCAGATGTAACGTGTGTGCTCCATCTCGGGTACCAGTCCAAGCAGTTTCTTTGAGCGTGAGCGTCACACCCAGGAGCGACAGGACCTGGGAGCTACAGGCGCCTGGAACTTTGGATGCGCCGTGTGCGGCGCTGATGGAACTTTCTGCCGTCAAAAGTAAATAAAAGGGTTTCCTCCCTTTCAAGGCTGCGTAATACCCCATCGTGTGCACGCACCACATCCTTCTCTGCCCGCAGGGCGATGGACCTTGAACTTGCATCCGTGAGTGGCTGTATGAACAGCACTGGGTAGAAGTCTGAGTGTCTGGAGACACAGGTTTCATTTCTGTTGCACAAATACTGAGCCTCGTAGTAGCTCTGGTGTTAATGATTTAGGACCCTCCGCACCGTGTCTCGCTCGGACCTGCCAACTCACGACCACCAGCAGCGCACGGGGCTCCCTCTGCAGCCCCCGCCAGCGCCCGCCGCCTTCGCCTGGGGGTGATGGGTACGTGGGGGGACAGGCAGTATCGTGGGCGGATCCCCGCCTCCAAATGCATCACGCACATACATTAAATTTGTGTATTTGTTGGAGGTCAATCATGCCTCAATAAATTGGTCTTAAAAAATAAAGAATAATGAAAAAACAATCACATTTTACCTTCAGGCATCAAGACAATAATGCAACTTTTCACTGATCCATATAGTTTTTTAATAAGCTTTTTAATTTGGAACAAGCTTAGGTTTGCTGAACGCTGCGTGTGTGGTGTGGACAGCTCTGGGTCCGGGTTCCCTGGACACCGAGTGGGACTGCGGTCCGTGTGTCACACCGGACGGGGGCCCATGCTGGTACCTAAACCAGACGCTGCCTCCTCACCGGCCTGGCCGCGGCTGCATTTTCTGCCCAGGACCCACCAGGACACCAGCTTGGGCATAGCTGCACCTGTTCTGATACACCGGTGCCGTCACTTTGCTGAAGCTAAAGAGTTACCTGAACAGCAATAAAAAAAAAGTCATAGAATTCTACTCAGAACAAATGCACTGATGTTTTTTAACAGTTGCTGCTAGACGTCCATTCTTTGGGTTTGGGTCTAAGGACATGTGTCCTCCGTTACAGCGTCCTGCAGAGTGGCTCCGTCCTGCCAGCCTGTGTGCCCCGCCCTCACCCGCCTCTGACCCCAAACCACCGACCACTTCCTGTCCCCATGGGCCCACCTTCTCCAGGTCGTCCTGGAGTTAGGTCAGGTGCTCGGCCTCCTCGTGTCTGCGCCTCTCACTCGGGGACAGCATTTAAGATTCCTCCGTGTCGGTCCCTGTATTTCTAGTGCAGAACGAGAGTCCGGTGTCTGCGCGGCCCACAGGGTGTTTACCGTCACCCCCCGCAGGGCGTCTCGGTTACTTCCGAGGTAGCAACTGCGAGTAAAGCTGCGTGAACCCCGTGCGCGGGCCTCCTCGGGACGTGGTTCTCGGCTCCTCTGAGTGAGTTCCGGGGGGAGTGGCTGCGGGGTCGTCTGCTGAGAGCAGGCTGGTTTGTGCGAGACCCCCGGACTCTTCCAGAGCAGCCGCATCAGCCTGCGTTCCGCCGGGATGAGTGAGCCTCCTGCTGGGTCCCCGCCCGCACCTGCCGCCGTCAGGCTCGGATGGTGGCCGTTCTCCTGGGAGTGCAGTGGTGCCGCCCTGTGGAAAACCAGGAGGTTTCTGCGTTTCCCGGAGGACGTGTGAGGTGGAGCGGCTTTTCATGTCTTCTCTGCCCTCTTTGTCTCTTCTCTGGGGAGGCGTCTGCTGAGGTATTGGGCCTATTTTTTTTTCAGGTTGTTTGCTAATTGTTGAGTTTTGAGAGTTGTTGTAGATTTTGGATCGCAGTCCTTTCTCAGATGCGCCTTTTGCAGACATTTTCCCCCGGTCTGTGGCTCGTCCTCTCTTTCTCTGTCTTTCTCGGAGCTGAGTTTTTAACTTTAATGCATTTCCAGCTCATTGGTTCTTCCCTCCCCGGATCCCGTCAGCAGTGCTGCATCTAAAAGGTCCTCACCACCCCCAGGGTCACCTAGGTGTCCCCGATGCCACGGCTTAGGAGTTCCATGTCGTGCACTTTGGTCCCTGGTGGGTTCTGAGATCTCGTGAGTGCGTGAGGTCTGGGTCAAGATTGGTCACTTTCACACCGTTGTCCACATATCCCGGAGTCACTTGATGAAGGACCGTCTTGGCTCCATTCTGTTCGCTTTGCCCCTTGGTGAGCCGTCGGTGACTGTGTGTGTGTGACCCTCTCTGCTCCTCTGATGTGCGGGGCTCTCACGCCAGCTGGTGTGGCTGCCGTAGCTCGGCAGGAAGTCCCAAGATCAGCTGGTGTGGCTGCCGTAGCTCGGCAGGAAGTCCCGAGGTCAGCTGGGGTGGCCGCATAGCTAGGCAGGAAGCCCTGAGGTCAGTTAGTGTGGCCGTCATAGCCTGGCAGGAAGTCCTGAGGTCAGCTGGTGTCAGCTCACCAGCTCTTCTCCTTCCACGTGATGCTGCGTGTTTGGGCCCCACTCGCACATTAGAGCCTGCACGGCCGCGTCCGCGGAGTAACGCCCTGGGCATGGATAGGCGAGGGTGATTCCTCATGGCGGTTAATTTCTCCAGGGATGTGATGTTCCGGGTAACAGCAGCGGGGTCTGTGGTCCTGTGATGATGCCTCAGGCCCTCGTGAGTCTGAGCCCTGGACTCTGAGCCTCCTCAGAGGCTCTCTGGTTTTTCTACCCGCTTCTGTGGGATGGGCTGGGGGGCTGGAGTTGGGTATTTCCCTTCCCTGGGCAGTGAGGCCCTGACGAAGCCCCAGGAGGTCCGGCTATGGCTGACCAGCCTCCCCAAGGGGGACCCTGTGCAGAACGGACTCCAGGGTGTTGTGAGTGGCTCCGAGGGGACGTCCCCCCAATGGTTTCCTTGTGACCTGCTTGAGCTCCTGCAGGCGAATCTCACAACCCTGGGTGTCCCTGCAGGGTTTAACTCCCAGGGTGGCCCCCGCGTGGACATGAGGCCTCCTGACCTGTCTCGGGGCTGCGGTGTGCCGTGTCTGCCCTTGTGGATCTTACAGATCCACAAAGAGGCTGTTCAGGTTTGCCCTTGGACTTCCAAGGTCCTTATGCGCAACCAGAATCATGGTAATGTTTTAAACAGGAAAAAAAAATGAAACTCTCCCATCACTTAATGGTGTTATACTGGTTTAAATGAATTGTTTTCATGCATTATCCAAAATAATAAAGCATATTTTACATGGGGCCTCACAATTTTATAAGACAATGGAGAGGTTTCACTCTGAAAACCACCAGGAATACCCCATGCATGAATGTTGCTGACCGTGGGCTGAGGCGCGGGGTCGCCCTCTACCCGATCATCTCCTCGGCGTGAGGACAGGCCAGTGGACACCAGCCGGCGTGCCCCACGAGGTCGCAGTGGGCACTGAGCGGCCACTCCTACCTGTTCCGAAGTGTATGTGAAAACTCTACGGCACTTGAATCTAACAGATGCAGTTTTGGTGTCAGTGCCAGCAACTCATCACTGTAAAGGCAACACCCAAAATGTGGCAAGTGAATTTATACAGAAATGTTTGCAGATATTTCTTTTTTTTTGTCTTTATTATTTAATATGAGAGACAGAGACAGAGAGTGAGCAGGGGAGGGGCAGAGAGAGGGAGACACAGAATCGGAAGCAGGCTCCAGGCTCTGAGCTGTCATCACAGAGCCCGATGCGGGACTCGAACTCACGAACTGTGAGATCCTGACCTGAGCCGAAGTTGGACACTTAACTGACTGAGCCACCCAGGCGCCCCTGTTTGCAGACATTTCAGTGTGGCCCCAGACTTGTGTCCTGCAGCTGGTGACCATGTGCCGATTACAATTTCTACTTTGCTCAGATCTCTAACAGCCTTACGTTTTTAATATCTGTATGTATTGGCTTACGCTCTGGTGACATAAGACGTGAGGCTCGTGGATCTGAGACGGCTCCGGAGCGCTCCTCTCACACCTTCAGGCCGGGGCCGCGTTCCACACAGATGCTGAGCTGAGAGGGGGCACTTGTGGCACAGGAGAGAGACCTATGTCACCGACTAGGTGGACAAGGGCGCTCGCAGGAGACCAGGGGCTGCTGGTCCATCAGCCTTGGGAATGAGACCAAATGGCTCCTGGGGAGGAAAGTTCTCAAATGTCCCTGGCCCGTCACAGTCACTGCCCTGTGAGAAGGTCCTGTGTTGACGAACAGTTTCTGAGCTCCATCAAGTCGAGCCAGAGGGATGACATCGAAGCAAAAGGGAGAAAAGAAGGGCATGAAGCTGGAAGAGACAGGGAGGAGGAGTCTGCATTTCCGGCTCCGGGTCCTGCGCAGGGGACGCCGAGCCCCGGGGTGGGGGTGGGCCGGCCCGGCTCCCAGGCCTCCTAGGAGCTCATGAGTGTGGACTAAAGCAGGTTATTCTCATCCCTGAGCTCTCCGTCCAGCAGCGTGTTGGTTCTGACTTGCAAATTGGAATCTGAGAAAACTGAGCTCCCCGTGTTTTCAAACATCATTAAAATGTGTTAATAGCAGTTACGAAGTCAATTTTACAGCATCTGACGGCATTAACATATAAATTATGTAGCAGTTCCTTATGAATGTGCAGGAAGTATTAGAAGGAACTTTAAGAATGTGAATCAGGCAGATATGTTCTATCATTTAAAAACTTTTACCTGGAAAGAAATCATTGAGTTGAAGATTTGCAGATTGAAGAAATACTAGATAATTGTGTATGTGATACAAAAGTTCCACTATGTGATTAAAAGACCGAGATACTGTATCTTACAGTCTAGAATCTCTGCTACATTTCGGTTCAGATGTGGGCAGAGGAAACTGAAGCGGCCAACTCTCGGGACTTGGGGAGGTGTCACCGGCGTGCGTCAGGAGCCTCCAAGCTTTCTTCCACGTTGCAAACTCCTTTTGTCGCCTGCCGGCTGGAAACGCTGAGGGGTCCGCCTGGCCGGGATCCTTTTCTCTTTTCTGATTTCTGAGTCGCCAGGAAGGAGTGTAAGGATCGAGGGGTCACATCTAGTTCCCGTCCCAGGAAAAGTTCTCCCGAGACAGGCAGACGCGGTGACAGCTCCGAGTGGCACTGCACATGGCTGTCAGTCAGCCCTCCTGAGAAGCAGGGCAGACCCGTCAGCCGGCTGCAGCGGAAATAGGGAGGTTACGTCCTGGTCTGCAAAGCAAGGGGCTCTGCCTGAATGTGGTCTGTTCGTAAACAAGACCATCCGTCCGCCCTGTGCCCACCGTCCTTTTAGAAGGGGCTGAGCTTTTTACCCGTGGATTGTTTTCTTAAGGCATCATCACGACAAAACCATCACCTGCACATATTTTATTTATTTATTTACTTATTTATTTATTTATTTATTTATTTATTTATTTTGAGAAAGACCTGCTGCACCAGCGGGGTGGAAAGACAGACAGAGAGAGGGAGAGAGAATCTCAACCACGTTCCCTGCTCAGTGTGGTGCCTGACATGGGGCTCGATCCCCCCACCCTGGGAACACGACCTGAGCTGAAACCAAGAGTTGGACCCTCAGCCAGCTGAGCCCCGCAGGCGCCCCACCCGTGTGTAGTTTTAAGACAAGATTCTGATCTGGCCGGTCTGTGGTGGGACCTGAGATTCTGCATTTCTAACAAGTTCCCAGGTGCTGCTGGCTCACGTGGCCTCAACAGTCAATTTACTGAAATGTAAAAGCAAGATCTCTGAGCCCCTCTCCCCACTTGCTGGGCCTGAATCAGCCAGATGGGGCCAGGACCCTGCATCAAAACGAGCCTCACAGGTGACACCGGCTGCATTCAGGGTTAGTTCAGAACTCCAGGAATGTCACTCCGGAGACTTCACCCCATCCCTCACCGCTCTCCCACAAACCTCCAGTTCTGAACTTTCTACTTCCTTCTAATTATACAAATATATCTTAATGTCGCACTAATTCGGGAGATGCTGATCTGGGTATCTCGGGGACGGCCATGTCCCCGGTGGTCCCTCCCTGGGAGGTTGTTGGCTTTCATGTTGGATTGGTGCAGCCCGGTTTCTAGAGTCATAACTAATAAATTAAAAGGTGGAAGGAGCCCTGCAGGGCATCACGAATATTCTGGAGATGATTCACGTGAAGCAGAAACTTCGGAGTGCTTTGTGTCTGTCTGAACCAGACAAGGGCTCACACGGCAAAGGCAGAGCGACCGCGGGCGCACGGCCCTGCACGTCTGCAGCAACAGGGCCTCCTAAGGGAGAGCGTTCCGGATAATGCTAATTTTTTCTTTTTTACAGTTCTCCAAAATAAGCAGCCTTTATAACTGGAAAAATTAAAAATTGTGTCTCCATTCGTTGCTGTGGCCTAAACTCTCTATTTCACCTCAAAATTACCTTCCAGTTATGAGTGTAATTGACCTTCCTGCTTTTATAGTCCATCTCTCTTGTGGATCAGTTACACGAAGTGGCAGTGTGCCAGGGTCATTTTTACATCATTACCTGTTTGGGAAAATGTCCTCAGGTGGCGGGCTTGAAATGGCTGATTACATGCCAGTATTTATTTGGAGGAATGATTTCAAGAAGGTCACCAATTATGTACATCATGTACTTTCGTTTCAAAGACACAGTGAGCGTCTGATTATTTTCATTCTTGTTTGTATGTTTAATGGCTGGAAGATAACTACCCGGAGAGCAACCAAAATCAAATCTTGTTACAGTGCGGAATATTTCAGGTCTTTCTACGTGAAATATTTTAATGTAAAGAGCATTATGGGACATGAATTGCAAACCATAGAACATTATTCAAAACTTGGATCATGTGATCATTATTATTGTTAAAATTGTTGTGAAATACAATCAGACCGATCAAAAACATGTTCGGTTAAGTTGGTAAGTCAATAAATCTCCATTCATTTCTGGAATGGAGCAGACTAGTGAGTTCATCATCTGTCTCAGGACTGGACACACAGCCCGCTGTCGCCAAGTCACACCACAGCACACGGCCACTCACCTACATTCACACGCAAACTAGTCACCCTCTCGGTAAGCTCCCCAGAAGAGACTAAAATCAGTCCCTAATCGCATGTACGAGTGACCCAGGATGAATTCCGAAATGTACCCAAGTGCGTGTAATAGATGAGCCCCCACATCCCTGACTTGTGCCACGGCCCAGCAGCGGTGCACACAGAAGTTTGCCAAATCCACTGCCACCCATGAGGTTTCGTGTCCCTACTGTCCTACTCACGGCTTAGAATTCAACTAAGGTAAAGACATATGGACTCCACTGCTACAAATGTTTACATCCAACTGAAAGCTACTCATTGCTCAGTTACATCCAACTGAAAGTAGCATGCTTGTTTTCATGTCTACTTTAAAGTGTTTTCCCAGCTTTCTTGAGGCATAATTAGCAAATAAAATTGTGAATATTTAAAACGTACAACGTGATGGTTTGATATATGCGTACAGTGTGAAATGATTCCCACAACTGAGCTAATGAGCACATCCATTACCTCACATAGTTACCTTTCTTTAAACAGGAGAATGCTTGTGATTTATGTGTGGATTTTATATTTCTTGCAGGTGAGCACATTAGACTGGGTACTACAACCTCTGTGAGGTGCTATTTAAACTTCACAAGGTAGGTATCCCTTGCACATA
>PJEM01007330.1:22955-97391 GCA_004023845.1 Helogale parvula
GGTGGATGAGTGGATGGATGGGTGGATGGGTGAGTGGGTGGATGGGTGGGTGGATGGGTGGGTGGATGGATGGATGGGTGGATGGGTGGGTGGGTGGGTGGGTACATGGGTGGATGGACCGGGGGATGGATAGAGAGCACACGAGTGTGTATGTGCACATGTACCGAGGACAGGGTGTTTTAGTCTCTGCCACTTACAATAATATGTCCCAAGATCTTTGGTTTATCATTGCCATTTCCATTGTTTTTAATAGGTCAGATACAAACCCCAGCTTTCCATATCAAAGTCTGGCCTGAGCTGACCAGAATGACTAATCAAACAGCCCACTTCTATTAGAGGGAAAGCATTCACTGGCTAAGAAAGGGCAAAGTCTTACCCGTAGCATCCACCCCAAGCTTTCAGAATCATACAGTTTAGTTGAACAATTCCAAAGTAGCGAATCCATTGCTACAAAATAAGATTTCTGTGTTTGCCGGGCCGACACCTCATCTGGGACTCGTGGGGCCGGGGGTTGGGGGTCGGGGCTTCCCGGGAGTGCTCTGTGCCACTCCTGCTTGCTTGTGGTTGTTGTCACGTGTTGACCTGTCGGAGATGAAGGCAACTGGGGATTTAGTGGGGATTCCACCAGGCCACACATGCCGGGGAGACACAGGGGTCTCACTGATGGGCTCTTAGCAGATGTCAGATTACACTAAGTGATACAGACAGATGGGGAAGTGGAACCTGAAATGGAAAACCTGGTCACTGAGTGGGTCAGGGGACTCTGCCAGGTGGGAGGAGATCAGTCCCACCCCATCCCGGTGGCCCAGGGGCGCCTGCTTCTGGCCCAGGGGTGCTCCCAGCTGTAACTTGTGCCCAGGCTGGGAGGAGGCTTGGTCTTGGGCCTCCTGCCATTGCTCAGTGAGAAGCCAGGGCCGTCACTGCCCATCACAGGGGAGGAGACATGGGCGGCAGAGCCCTTGGCCAGCTGTCCCCAACCCGCCAACGTCTGGCCGACCCCCCAGTGCACAGGCAGGAGATAAATGCACTGGGTAAATGGACCATAGAGGGTTCGAGGTTGTGTGTGAAGCATGTGCCCTCGACGTAGACAGGGCTGACTCCACCACCGGAATTTTACTTTGTATCTTTGTGCCTCAGCTTCCTCATCTGTAAAGTGCGGTGATAGTAACCTGTCATATTCTCTATTTTACCATCTTCTGCAGGGTTGTGTTAATTGTGTGATGACACACGCCCTGGCCACAGGAAGTGCCCCTGAACATGACCCTTTGGGGGCATTTTTGAGGTCACCCCTGCGCTCTGCATGCTGGGAGCCGTGACCCTCCAGCACCACAGGGCTCAGGATGCACCTGCTGGTGATTCTCAGCCTTGTCTTACGTGAAAATCACCCAGAGGGAGCTTGCAAGCAAAGCTCATGGTTTCGTTTTATCTGCGATGAGGCCCAGACATCTGTCAGTTTTTAAGCTTTCGTGGTGTTAATTCACACCCACATCTCGTGTCATGTGTGCAGTATTCAGGTGTGGACAGGTCCTTGTCAAGAAGTATCATTTTATTACACTAACGAATTCCTCTGAGTCATTGGATATTGAGCTAAAAACAACCTTAGTGATGAGAGGGGTTGTTCTATCAACCTCTACAAAACCATGAGCACATTAGTTGTTGTTAATGATGCCAGTAGTGATCATAATTGTACGTTAATTATACCTCCTTCATTTCTTCATTTTTTTAACGTTTTCTTTTTTTTTTTTTTTTGAAAAAGAGAGTGAGCAAGCAAGGAAGGTGCAAAGAGGGGAGAGGCAGAGAGAGAATCCCAGGCAGGCTCCACACTGTCAGCACAGAGCCCAGCGCGGGGCTCAATCCCACGACCCGTGAGATCATGACCTGAACTGAAATCAAGAGTCCGACGCTAAGCCTCCTGAGTCACTCAGGCACCCCTGTTTCTTCCTTAAATGCTGCCTTTTCACTCTCCTTTTCACAGTAGTTGAAACTCACTTGCTCAACTAACCATGCACTGAAACAAAAAGTCTGAGAGAGAGCTGCCCTGTGTGCGTGATTGTTGCTGAGCCACAGGTGGCCCAGACCCCTGGGCGTGCCAGACAGCACCCATGGCCTCAGTGGCGTCCGTCCAACAGGTGCTCACGGGAGGAACCCCATCTCGGCCTGCGGTCCAGGACCCAGCCCAGCGCTGCACGGGGGAAGCGTCTGCCAGCAGGCCCATGGGTACAGGTCCGTGGAATTCGGGTGCCGGAAGATGCTGGCCTGGGGGGCTCAGCTCCTGCTGAGTTGGCCATCTCCACCAGAGACAGCCCACCGTTTCTATCATATTCTGTTGGAGAGAAACGGGTCACTAAAGATATATGTAAAATATGACACATGTGACATACGATACTTCCTCTATGTGATAGGTAGGCATGTACCACATAGAGGCAGGAAGAGACCACATGAAGCCCACACTTCAGTATTGGCTTTGACAGGACAAGGGCATGGGTTGCATGTGGCCGGACCACGCTTGTTGCTGGGGGTGGGGGTGGGGCTGGTCAACCCGTGGGCTTCATCGAGATATCAGAGGTGAGTTACATGCACTTGGAGCAAGGCAGTCTCTAGACTCCCCTCCCAAGGCCAGCAGCTGACCACGTTATCTGCGGCCTGAGTTTGGGCGATGTGTCCCACCCGCGAGGAGCTCCCCTTTGGTCTGGGGACATACCAGTCAAGGACTGATTTCTTCCAGATTGAGAGCTTTGACTTCGTGGTAGATGAGGCTGCATCAGGGCTAAGAGGGACATGCTTCAGGTCCGAGCCTCTCTGCAAGGTGAGGTGGCCGTGTGTGAGTCCCAGTGCGGGAGAGCGCTGTGCCCCCACACGGCCCCTGTGCCTTTCTCACGCGGGAGCGTGCAGAGCGGAGTAGGGGTGTGCAGAAGCAGAAAGGTAAAAATACATGCAGTGTTGCTTTCAGTGTCTTTGAGAATTTGACCCAAAGGAGTCCTTAATCAAGAATTACTAGTTTTGAATGAAACTTCAATGTTTTAAATTTTGATTTACCTCCTTCATTGGAAAATATCCTCAAAAATAATTTTAAAGTCAGATCTTGAATTTTAGGCTGCGTGTAACAGTAATACCTACAAGGGAAATACGTTCCCACAGCACTGTTATCACAGTGAAGAGGTAAACAATATGTGGACGTTTTTCTCATGATTTGTGCATGTGCATTTTCATGCATCGATATTCCACAAAATAATTTTAGAGGAAAATTTTATGTCTTCTTCCTTTATTTTACAAAAGCGCCTCAGTATCCCATTCTGGCTTTTACACGGCTCTCCGTGCGTCCGAGGCGCTCTCTTGGTGCGGGGCGCCTTCAGGAGACCAACATGTTTATGGGTGCACTTTGTTAATAAACGGCACAGATATTCCCATCTTCACCCCGCGTTCCTCCCAGGAAGGCTGAGAAATGTTTAATTCAGTAAACACGTTATGAAATGATTAGGAAACCATTGTGTTTGGCAGGAGAACAGCCACAGCACACAGATCAATCCCATACGGGGCAAATAGTAATTTTATAGCATTGAACGCTTTTAAAAAGGAGCCTGTATTCTGTAAATCACCTGTCTAATTTGGAAGTCCTAAATAGCGATCTCACACAACGATAACCCCCTGTAGGCACCTTTCACTGTGGATGATCATTTTGCACATATAAATCTAAAGTTATTTATAAGCATTTTATCCATTTTTCAGAGACTGAAATAAATGCACGAGTGTCAGAAGAACTGGTCCTGATTTGCTCTCATAATGACCATTTCTAATTACTGCCGTTAGTATTCAATCCAGGAATAAATCCTGTTGTTGTAGGTTTGTTCCTCTGACTTTCTTGTAAGAAATTACTTTTTCTGATTGTTAAGATTACGTATTCGCTATGTCAGCTCTCATCGGAAACAGACCAGAGAGTTGCATCCATGAGCCGCGATTGCAGATCCAGGCCGTACACGGCCCGCAGACAGCAGCAAACAGCGCGCCGTCCAACACTGGTGAGTCTGGCAGGAAAGGAGGTGTCCTCACAACGGAAGAATATCCGACTTGAATTTTTCTGTTAACTCATTTAAATTTACGTGAACTCACATGTTTGGCAGAGGATCGAGATGGCAGCGTCCACTTCTACAGAGTGCCTCCCGGGAGTCTTGCTAAGCCCCCCCCCCCCCCCCCCGCCCCGTGCACATCTGCATTAATCGTTTCTGCACCAGGGAGTCGGGGAAGAATCCTCATCTTCAGGGATCTGCTCAGAACCCGGAAGCACGGGCGGGGGGTGGCGGGGTAGGTAGTAAGCTCCTGAAGCCTCCATGGAGGCCGACGGGATCCAGGTTCTTCTTAAATCCTGTTCTTTTCTCCTGATTGGGACCCTTAGATCCAAGTTCCTGGAGTCTCTCTAGAGTCCGTAGAAAAGTTTCCAGCCTGTTCTCCAGCGACACGCAAAGCAGTGTGTTTCTGCAGCTGGGGCCCCAGGGAAGGGCTCCTCCGTGCACGTCAGGAGTCCCTCCCGTAGGACGGGGTTTTGCGGCGTGGAGCGGTCCTGAGACTCTGCCGGGGGCTGCATCCCTGCATGTCTGCGTTCCGAGTGGACCCCGGTCCTGGGGAGGGGGCAGTGGAGCTGGCCTTTAACAGGACTTGCACCTCAGAGGAGTTTACAATGCTCTGATGCAGAGGCTGTGCGGGAAGGAGGCCCAGGCCCAGAAGCTGGGTGCGGCCAGGGCAGCCATCGACCTTCCTGTCTGGCGGCTGCTCCTTTCTGAGCCACGGTGTCTGAGTTACGGTTTCAAACAGGAGCCACAGGAAGTCTCTGGAGAAATGAGCGGCACACGGACCATTAAGGTCACTTGCATTAATACTGTTCTCTGTGAGCTCCGGAACGTAGTGACGTCCCTGAAATCCATCCGCGTTCCTTCCCGGGACTTCTCAGGTTGTCCAGAGCAATCTGTAATCCTGCCGTTGAGCCCTGTGCAGTTCGCACCCAGCGGATTATAATCTTTTAATGTAAGTCTGAGACTCGCCACTGTTTCCTGTTTCCTTTCATTCACTGATGAGAAGACTCCAGTTCTGAAGGCCTGAGTGGCCTCTCCAAGGTCACCTGGAGCTGAGCCACATGACCCGTGTCTCCGCGTTCCCTGCAGCACACGGCCTCCAGGGCACGTGGAGGGGAGCGTGTGGCGAGCTGCGCCCCGTGCAGGAGGGCTTCCCCCCTGGCGGGCTCCTGGACTGATCAGCGCTGCCGTCCTGCCCCTCCCAGGCCCATCCGCCTCTGCCTGATTCGGCTTCTCTCCTGTTTCCTGGCTTTGTCTCGGCCCCAGCCCAAGGCCTGGCCTTAAACCTGGAGGTTTACACGCTGGTAACGTGGTCTCCTGTGCGCAGCAGGCTGCGGCTCCTCCCCACGTCAGTCACCACATCCCTGCTTCCCCGTGACGATTTCAGAAAGTTCTGGATTTGAGCTCGTGGCACATTTCCTTACAGTAGCGTCTAAGGAACCTCAGGTCAGCACCCCGTGGGGAAACCTCCAAGTCGGCGGGGCCGGGCGCTTGCGGCCTGCCCATCTCCAACTGACATTTTAAAATAATGACATTTCGAGGGACGCCTGTGTTACACACCCCTGCAGGCCCTTCAGGTGCACATGGGTCAGAGGAAGGCCTCGGCTGTGTGCGACACGTCGCCTGCAGGCCTGGGTCCCCCCGCGGTGCCCCGCTATCCTGCTCCCCCCATGGTGCCCTGCTGTCCTGCTCCCCCCGCGGTGCCCCGCTGTCCTGCTTCCCCCGCAGCCCCGAGTCCTGCTCCTCCCGCGGTGCCCTGCTGTCCTGCTCCCCCCGTGGCGCCCCGCTGTCCTGCTTCCCCCGCAGCCCCGAGTCCTGCTCCTCCCGCGGCGCCCCGCTGTCCTGTTCCCCCCGTGGCGCCCCGCTGTCCTGCTCCCCCCGCGGCGCCCCGCTGTCCTGCTCCCCCCGCGGCGCCCCGCTGTCCTGCTTCCTCCGCAGCCCCGAGTCCTGCGCTGTCCACTCTTCAAACAGCTTCTGCTCCTGTTTCAGTGCCGTGTGCGTGATGCTGTGTGATGTGCAAAGGGCTGTGCATCTGACCCACGTCAGCGCACCTACATTGTGATTATACCAACGATACCCTATTGGAATTTAAGAAAACAAAACAAGATCTGAGCCCTCACAGCAGCATGCGGTCTGAGGGTCTGCGGCGGGCGGGTTGCCGCTGGCCTGCCAGGACGACGCACTGACGGTCCCCATCCTGCAGGCACGCCAGCCCTCCCGTCCCCACCCAGCAGAGCTTTGAGGTCCCAATGTCTGCACGGAACATCTCCCTCCTGGTTGCGGGGTGCTTGCCGGAACCTGCGGGAGCCACACGTCCCCAGCCGCGGGATTGCCAGATTAGGTCACAAACCAGCAGATTGTCACAGAAACGCCGTCTGCCGACCTGCATCCGCTCTGGGGCCCGGGGTGTGGTTAGCCTCACTCTGGGGTTGGAGGGCTGGGCGCGTTAAGATAGTTAGCACTCAGAGGAGGCCGTGGGGGCGAAGGTGTGTGCCCCAGACATGAGGGGGTGTCCGTGAGGGTCCGTGGCAGGAAGGGTCTCGTGTCTCCCATGGCCGCAAAGGACACAGCCCCTGCACCTGCCCCTCCGGGCTCCTGAATGCTTCATCTCCTTGTACTTCTCAGAAACTTCATATGGGAATTTGAAAATGGGTGCTGGATGGACGTATGAATGGACGGATACCCTGCCCTCCACCCAGTGAACGCCTGCATTTGGTTAAGGAAACAGACGTGGAGCCAGTGGCCATGGGGACCGGGGGTCCAGGTGGAGATGCAGAGAGGAACCCAAGGACCTCACATTTGAGTCAGTGTTGTTGGAAGTCTCATGCCCCTGGCCCCGGGGACTGGCACACGCCCCAGGGCCCAGGGCCGCTGCTGACAGGCTGTCGTGTCCTCTCGTGTGGGACTCCACACGCTCTTCTTTGAGGGGGAAATGCAGGAAATTATTCGCCAAACTCTTGCCTCATAAATATTTATGCTTAGTTATTAAGAGTCTAGAGATGAATTTTGGTCTCCTACGTGTTTGGGCTCCTGATGTAAACAGACAGCTCAGCAAAGGAATCCTGTGTCCTAAGTGTCCTCCGTCCTGGTCCCTGCGTCTGGCGGACACACTGCCCAGCGCCCTCAGCACGGGCCCATCATGGAGCCCACGGAGCCCTTCTGCGCACAGTCCCTGCTGTCTGTGTCCCCAAAAGTAGGCTCCCAGGATCAGCCAGCCAGCCACAGAGCGGTTGTTGGCTCATTTCTTTCAAGTTGGCTTGGCCGTTTTCACTGGTGCCGAATAACACAGAAATGAAAGAGTCAGCATCCCAGGTGGAGCCACAGCCCCAAGGGCTCCCTCGCTGACCCGAGACATCGTCCTGTGCCTCCGGTTGGAGACCCGTTGGATTCCCGCTGCGCTTACCAGCCATCCTCCCGGCCGGCACCTGCTGGAGGGAGACGTGTGGGCAGCACTGGCCTGCTGCACGCTGGGGACCGGCGACCCTCGGGTGTGGGCAACGGAGGCCTCCTGGTGCCTCAGCTCCTCTGGTCAAGCCGGAGCAGCTGGGAGGAAATGTGCTGTGCACGGAGCTAAAGTCTCTCTTGCAGCTGAGCTGCCTCAGACCTCAGAGCCCCAGCCTGCAAGGCAGAGGCTTTCCTGAGAGAGGGTGTGGGTTTGGGGCTCCTTCTCTCCCTTTGTTGTTTGAGGCACCCCTGTGTCCAGAACTGAGTCCAGACACAAAAGGTACAGAGAAAGAAGGCCGGGATGGTCTGGCGGCCAGAGCTGGTTTAAAGTTCGGATGAACTGGCCTGGAGAGTAGTGACCGGCCCATTACCAGAGGCATTCAAACAGAGTCTTGCTTCTCAGGGACTTTGCAGAGGGAAAGGCTGCCCACAGGTGGGACTAGGTGACCTCTAATGTGAGAGCAGATTGCCCAGGACGCTGACCACCACGTGTGTCCACGGACCAGTGCAGACACAGGGAAGTGTCTGCACACATGAGGCGCCACGGGAGGCGGGCGTAGGAGGGAACTGAATTCACGGGATAGCGAGTATTTGTTGAGTCGGCCTCCTCCTCACTTGAGGATTTGGAAATGGAAACTGAGGAGAAGGAAGCCCTGGTCTGCCGCTCTGAAGACGTGTTTGGAGAGGTCTCTTCTCACGCACGGGGACAGGCCTGTGGCCGCCGCCTAGGCCAGCATCACCCCGTGCGCCATGGCACCACCGGGACGGTCGGTGTCCCTCACCCCCCTCCTGCACCGACCTGTCTCCACTGGCATCCCCGGGTCCCCTGCCCACCTGTGAAGGAGGGGCCCCTCTGAGTGGCACATGTGTGTGTGCCCAGCAGGATCCCCTTCCGTGTCTGCGGCCAGTCCTCCGTGGCTCGCCCTGGGCTGACACAAACATGCAGGACGAGCAGTGGACAGAGGCGGGAGGGGTTTCCTGGTCACAAGCGGGTTGTGCAGGGCGCCGGGCCAGAGCCAGCATGACCCGAGCCGCTCAGTGCCGGCCTCTCCCGTAGCCTGGACCGCCACTGGAAAGTCCCCTGCCCCTCCAGCCCGACAATTTATTCCTAATGAGAGTACGGCTCCATCTGTTTATTTACTTACTCGTGTATATTTAATGTTTATTTTTGAGAGAGAGAGCAATTAGAGAGCTGCCAGCACAGAGCCCGACACAGGGCTCGAACCCACAAACCACAAGATCATTCATTACCTGAGCTGAAGTCAAACGCTTAACGACTGAGTCACCCAGGCTCCCGAGAGTGCGGTTCCATTTAGAGGGCGATTTGGGTCCCGTGGCCCTGCCACAGGGCGCCTTCTCTGCCCCCCTGCCCTTGGGTAGGTAAGAATTTGGACAATCCTAAACAGTTAGGTGTTTTGAAGATGCAAATTACTTACCGCAGACATGGTCTGGAATGCCTCATACGTGGCCACAAAGAGAGAATGAAACGGATGGAAAGGGGCCCAGGAACCTAGTTCTCCTCGGTGATGCCGGGAGCAGGCTCGGTCAGGCACCGCGAGGCCATGGCCCCGCCAGTCACAGCGTCATCCTCAGACCCCTGTCCTCCCCGGCTCCCCGGAGGTCCCGCTGGGCCGAGGGTGACGGCAGTGCCCAGGGGAGGGCCCATGGCCTGGAGGCGGGCCTGGAAAGTGGGTGTTTTGGATCCAAAGCCCCCAGAGGAGCCCCAGTAGTTTCTTGTTCATTTCCCCGTCCGCGCACACTGCACCGTGCTGCTGGGTGTTTTGACCCGTTTTCCTGGTCAGCTGAGGCTCAGGGATGGAGCCGGGGACGTGGGAACTGTGCTGGTTTGGGGGCCAGGATGACGCTGTGCTCGGTGAGGCGGGGCGTGTGGCCCGCGCCTGCTCTCCCTCCGCCGCCCCTACCCCCCTGGAGTGGGCGCCCCGCCACCAGCTCCCACACCTGCAGCCGCCCGGCTCCGGTAGACGGAGACCATGTAACAGGCAAGGCCGTGACTCTCAAGAGAATGTGAGATGAGCACGTGTTGCAAGATGTATTTAGGCCCTTTATTAATGAGGGAAGAGACAGTCCCAACCCGCTGGAGGCGGACACTGTAACGGGGGCACTTCCTGCTCGGGGGCATCCCGCAGCCTCCTAAACCGGCCCTCGGGTGGCCCTCGGGTGGCCTGTCCCGACAGGTAGGCATCTTCCGTCTCTACCAGAAAAAACAACCGAGTTAACTTCACACTTTAGAGCTGAACGCCGCCCGGACGATGAGTTCTCCTTTCTGCAGGAAAAGAAGCTCCGAAGTCCACGCTTGCACTCACACACACGCACCCGCGTTCTCCTGTCTGCCTCGAGGGGGCGTGGCCGGGGCCCGACAGGCCTCGGGGCCAGCGCGGGTCCCTCTGCAGTCCGACGTCCTGTGCCCCGAGCAGCTGCTGAAGCCAGAGACCCAGCGTCTTCCAAGAAACGGGGAGCAAACAAAGGGCACCTTGCGCACCGAGGCCACGGTAGCGCCCACTGTCCAGGTCCTGAAACGACCCGCCTGCGCGCCGCCCTGGGACTGCTGCGCGCAGGGGGCGCCGTCCGCGAACGCGGAGAAGCTGCTGCCGGCACACCCCGAGACGCGGGGGACACTCGGCCTGACGAAACAAGGGTGTGGCCTGGGTGGGTCACAGAGCAGAGGTCGCATTCTGATGAGGTCCGGTTTACGGATTTCTTCTCTCCTGGCTTGTCCTTGGCGTCGGTTCGCAGATCTCCAGGTTTCGTTCCAGATCAGGGCGGCTCCGCCCCGGGGCCTCCTCTAATTCCCGTCACATCGTCACCTGTGCCACCTGGATGGGACGCGGGTCTCCCGTCTGCGAGCCCCCGGGCTGCGGCCCCGCTGTGAGCCAGAGGTTTGTGGGCGGCGGGCCGGGGCCGGCGGTGGGGACAGCCAGGCGGGCGCAGCCCCAGGCGAGCGGGGGCACCTGTGGCCGGACAGTGCCGGCCCCACCAGGCGCCCCTCAGGGCGACCCAGTCGGAAGGGGGTGAGGTGGATTCCAGCTAGGAACACTCTCTGACGTGACGTGAATTTAATTTACCAGTGATTTTATTGAAACCGTGATGATTTCACTTATCAAATATCATTAATCAGCACGTTTTTGAGATGATCAGATGTCCCTTTCAGTTCCGGCCAAACCCAGGATTGCTTTTCGGTAAATTTCAGAATGTCCTCTTCACTTCACACACTTAATCAGCGCATTCAGATGACCCCAGTTCTTGGCAGCTGGGCACAACAGTTCGGTGTCCGCCCGCCTGACCTGGGGCGGGTCATGAGACACATCGTCCCCAGCTTGCAGGGGCCCCGCCTGTTCGCGTCAGGGGTGTTAGTCCCTCTGTCCCCAGAGCATCATGGCTCCGTGCTACTGCTACATCAAGTCCGCACTAGACCCACGCATGGAATCCATGCACGCACAGCCCGGGAGCAAGTCCAGATCTCGGGGGTTCCTGTCAAAAGCAAGAGCAAACAAGTCCAAGGAGGGAGTCAGGAATCTCCCGGTAAACGTGACGCACAGAAAGTCTCCGGGTGGGCTGTGGGCTGCCTCTGGGTGTGGCCGGAAGGTTTCCTGCACCCTCGTCTGTGTTCTTTCATCCATCCGCCAGTAGGGGCCCCCCTCGCGCCACATACTTTCTTAGATGTTTCCAGCTGAGGAAACTGAGGCCCAGAAAGGTGCTTTCCTCCGCGGGTGGCCTCTCTGGACTGGCGGCTGTGACACGGGTTTTCTGGGCGTCCCAGGTAACGTGGAGTCACGAAGGTGTTCTCACTACGCCTGTGCGGACACCTGAGAGAGATTTGCTGCCTTTTTAGCATTTCTTGAATTTGTAAGAGACTGAGCAGTAACCTTGCATAAGTCACTTAGCTTCCTTGTTGGTTTTCTTTCCAACATGATTACTATTCGGTCTCTTGGAATGCTGTCACGACAGGTGATTAATTGATGTTTGCAAGGCACCTGACACTGAAATATGTACAACATAATTTCCTTAAATGCTTAAGCTAATCTCCCAGATACATTTTTAAGAAGCCTCAAGCTTGCGTTATTCAAAACGAAACAGTAGCATAAGTGAGAGTTTTGTGACACCACCTGGGGGAGGGCAGATCCGCTTTGTTATTTCTCCCGAAGAATAAGCCCAGAGGACCTGCGAGAAAACCGTGGTGAATGTTAAGTAGCACTTAGGTGAGAGTAGATTTATGGGGTCATTAAAAGACAATTATTGGTTCATTACCAGAAGCACCAGTTTAATGGCACAATTAGGTTTCAGATTGTTTTCATCACGTGCTGGAAGGTTATGGGAATTGCCTGCTGTGGTTCTGGTCAGATTTAGGTTAAAACCGTCAGCCTAATTGTGTACTTCATGTTGATTATTCTGTATTTTATTTTCCCTAAATACACAGCATTTCCACACGGGGCCTGGAGGGGCCTGGCCTCTCCTCAGGACTCTTTGCTCCCCTCGCTAGAAGGAGCGTCAGGCCCGCAAGTCGGACCCGCCCCCTGCAGGACTCCTCTGAACGCAGGTTAAAATTGAGCTTTACTTTTAAACTGTTATTTATTTCGTTGGATAATCTCTGTAGTATATTAATGAATGACCTCACAATTAAACTCATTGATACATTAATTTACATACTTTCTAGAAACATCTGATTAGTATTATACAATATCAGCACATGATTTCTGTCAGGCTGACTGCTGTGTCACACCAACTCTGCAAACGTGACAGTGTCCTGTGTCTCCAAACCCAGAGATGCGAGTAATCACTGGGTGCTGCTGGTGGGGGCGCTGGGGCCGGGGGGAAGGGCGTGTGCAGCCCACAGGGGCGCCGGGGCCGGGGGAAGGGCTGTGCAGCCCACGGGGCCGCCGGGGCCGGGGAAGCACTTTCCGTGCAGCTGTGCCCGTCCCTCCCCAAGGCCACGTTGCTGAGCCTGGCAGGCGCTACCTCGTGCATGGACTGTGGGCGCCAAGAGCGTCCAGCCAGTGCCACCCCGGCCGCGCAGAGAAGCGTGTCAGGTGCCAGCGGCATCTACGAGGGCTTGGGCTGCAGTCGGGCTTCGGGCGCATGGCACACCTGCGAACCCGCTGGGAAAAGCCCGTGTGCCAAGGGGTGGAACGCGTTGTCTGTTCACGGACAAGGCCGAGAAAACTGTCTGCACTGGCCTTGGAAGTGGACCAGGCGCTGAATTTGCTGAAAGTCACCGACACGTTGGGTGCAGAAGCGTCCCGTCACGTGCTGCCGCACCCCCGGAGTGGCCACGGAGACCCACGGTACGGCCAGGTTGGGGCCTCAGGGGTCTCTCCGGGCTGGAACCCGGCTGTCAGTCCAGCCCTCTCTGCGGGCCCTGCGGCACCCACACAAGGTGGGGCTCCAGCCTCAAAGGGGCCGCCGCCCTCTCGGGTACCCCCTCGACCTCACACTCCCCCAGCACCCACGCAGCTGGGCTGGCACGACCCGGGTCTCAGGGTCCTCCTTCGTCCCTTTAGCCACCGAGGGAGACTTGTTCACAGGTGCTGGGGGCCACGGCCCTGCTCACCACAGCGTTTGTCCTTGTCACCGTGTTCTAGGGAGCACGACGGTGCCGTCCCACCTCGGTACCACAGCCAGTCTGTGCTTGCGTGGCCTACAAGGTGCAGGTGAGCGTGGTCAGGTGCGAGGTGGGAGCTGGGTCAGGTGCACAGTCAGGTGCGTGGTCAGGTGCATGGTTGGGTACTCAGTCCGTGCGGCTTCATGGTCAGGTGCAAGGTCAGGTGTGTGGTTGGGTATGTGATCAGGTCCGTGGTCAGGTGTGGCCTCATGGACAGGCTGCCACCGTCCACTCTGCAGGGTTGCCTCTGGAGCTTGTAGAGAAGAAAATTAGTGGTTTCAGGAAGACAGGAATTTGAGGATTATTTTGCTAAAATATTGGTTATGTGTTGAAAACATTGCAGCTAGTGTTACCCTTGCGTGTGGACAGTTGCCCCACATGCCATCAGTGTGCAGGTGCGTGTGCATGGCTCCGTGTCCTTGCGTGTGCACGCAGACAGGTTCAGGGTGGAGCCAGTCCTTACGCGCGTGCAGTGGCTGCAGGGACGTTGCGAGCTCCCCCCATGCATCCCTGCCACAAACCTCTGGCCGGCTCCCCGGGCACAGTCCGGGCGCCACAGGGAGGCCATCCCAGGCCACGCGCTGGAGGCTGCAGACTCTGTGCCCTGAGGGGGCGGTCCTTGTGGCTCTGAATGCCGTGATGAGGGTCTGCAGAGAGGAATCAAGGACGTGGGGACACAGGTGGACGGGAGAGGCGGCGTCCACGTGGCCCCCAGCATCTCAGCAGGAGACGGCCAGGAACAGAGCCCTAGGCACAGTGAGGGTGCCCAGAGGGGAGGTGGTGTGGGCGGCCACGGGGGCCTGTTGACAGGGACCGGCTGGGCCTGGCGTCACTCCATGTTTCTGCTGTTTGAAAATAAGTTCTTTTTCAAATTCGTACTTACTCCTTTTCCTGAATTATACCAACTTTAATAAAACATTTTAAAGTATTCTCTACCGTTTTTCTAAGGGATTAGGGAAGGGTACCTTCTAGTGGAGCACTCTTCCCTCAGGGCGGGATGCTCGATTTTGGACAATCATAACATCTCAGCAACAGCAGAAATACAGCGGAGTCTGCGTCCTGGACTGGGAAGAAGGCGAGTTTCCAGTGAACATCGGGAGGCCCGGGTCCAGATCCACCCCCGGACCCGCCAGCACCTGGGGGCTCGGCACAGACTCGCTGAGGCCCGGTGTCCCGCGCCTGCAGAGCCCAGACACAATCAGCTCGTTCCCAGGACTCTCCTTGGGGTGAGGCCGCGTGTGCTCCTGCCCAGGCCAGACGCGCCCGCAGCACAGCCTGCTGTCCCCTCCCCGCTGCCCCGGCTCCAGCGCCCCGGCCACACAGGCCGCACAGATGACGTGTCATCTCCCACCCGCGGCTCTCGCCGGCACCCTGAACAGGACGGGTTTCTTCTTGGTTAAGGTTACTAAATTGGTGAGTCGTGTCCTGACCGCTAACTCAGCAATAATCTTCTAGAAGATGAACGAACCAGGCGGTGAAGTGGACACACCGTCCCTGTCCTCCTGCTAATCACCTTGCAAACGCCCTGGAAGGGGGACAGAAGCAGGCGGCCATGAGGGGGCTCAGGGCACCAGGACCACACGGCCTCGAGGGCCTGCGTGCTCCTTCCTGCATGTGCCCCAGACTTGGCACCGAGGAGCGGGCCACCCAGAAACACCGCAGGTGCAGGCCCCAAACCCACCAGGGCCGGCTCCCCACAGCCCAGGACCAGGAGGGGCCGCTGGCGGGATAGAAACTGGTGGAGCACAGACCAGGGAACCAGTGAGGACTCAGAGAAGCCTCGGCGGACGGACCTGGGGCCACATGAGGACATGAGTTAAGGGACAGGATGAGGGGACGACAGTCACAGAGGTCTCAGTGCCGCCGAGCTGGCCGTGGGGTCGCGGGACAGAGGGGACCTGGGAGCTGGCGCTCGGACGGTGGGAAGGAGCCCGCTGAGAGACCTGCACACGGCCCAGGGCCCCACGGGGCAGAAGGGGGTTGACCTTTGTGCCGAGGTGGGGCCGGAGGAGGAGGAGGAGGGGGCAGGGCTGAGAGACCCCCATCACCGCCTCCACCTGCGGGAGCCACGGCTTCACTTCCCCATGAGCTGGGGTTTCATCTCCAGGGGGATCACAGAGGGGGTGACGTAACGCCTCTCAGGACGGCAGTGTCCCCGTCCCCTACTTGCTCCTGTCGAGAGCGCCGTGCAGACATTTAAAGCACAGGTCCGAGCGTGTCCTGCTTTGTCCCTCGCGTCCTGCCGCCCGTGCACGTGCACGCGCGCACACCAGAGGAGGCCGGCCCTGAGTGTGCGAGGACTGTTCACGCGGTTTGTCAGCAGCGGTGACCCCGCCCCCCCCGCCTCTGCCGGTGACCAGGGAGCCGGAGGCCACAGACTCTCCTGTGGATGTGGGGTCGCGGCAGCCCTTGTTCTGCTCTCCAGCACATTCTCCCCGAAAGCACATCCGGCTGCCCCCGCCCCCGCCTGCCGCCCAGCCGCGTGTCCCACCCCCCGCCAGCCAGCAGGGTGCGCGCGGCCCGCCCCGGGTCCCTCCAGCGCGGAAACGGGGAGTCCGGCTGTTCCCCGCAGCACTTGGCTGAACCGGGACTTGCTGGTGGTGGGCGTGGCGCCCGGCCCGTGTCCCCGTCCTGCGTGCGTGGAAACATTTCCTCACAGACAGGGAGCAGGAAAGCACTGCCCGTGTGCAAACCGTGAGCGCTTTCACCGACGCCGTTTCTGGTGGGGGAGGGGGTTGCAATCACCTAACTGATGCCAAACTCCGCTAAAGACTTTTCTCGAAATCGATGCTCTTTTCTAGCCGAGGACAGACGCGTGCAGCTGGCGCGGGGCGGGGCTGCGCTTCACGCTGGATCTCGCCACGGAGCTCACCTGCTCCGACAGCAGGACGAAGGTAAGGTGTGGCCCGCGCCGCCAGGGGCCGGGGCCGCGCGTCACCGCCAGAGCGGGAGGCCCTCACAGAAGCCCCGGGGCCCAGCGGGACGCCAGCCGGCTGCGCCCAGGCCATCACGGGCGGGGTCTCCCGGGCCCTGCCCCAGGGAAGGACCCTCGGCCTCAGGGAACGTCCGCTGCAGCCTGAGCTAAGACCGGAGCGCCCCGGTGGGCGTGCGGCCCCGTCTCGGCGGGCTCCCCGGTGCGGACTCCTGGGGTGCTGGCTCCCCGGTGCAGGCTCCCCGGTGCGGGCTCCTGGGGTGCCGGGTCCCGGGTGCAGGCTTCCCGGTGCGGGCTCCCCGGTGCAGGCTCCTGGGGTGCTGGGTCCCAGGTGCAGGCTCCCCGGTGCTGGCTCCCCGGTGCGGGCTCCGCGGTGCGGGCTCCCCAGGTGCACAGCGGCGGCGGGTCCCCCTCATCCTGGACGCAGGCCACGTTCTGAGCGGCCCGTTTCCGCCAGCACGTCTGACGGGCCTGAGTCATCACCTCAGCCAGTATTTCATCCCGCAACACTCATTTTAAGTCCACGCGTCCAGTTCAGAGCGCAGGGCTGGGAGATCATCGGCCAGACCAGTACCGTCAGCACCTGGCCTGTGGCCCTCCGGCAGTGGGTTGGCCCGGAGCCGGGGACACCTCATCTCCAGAACGTTCTCACAGCGTGTTTCCAGACCTGTGCTCTGAAATCTTTGGGTTCTCCTGTCTGCGAATAAATCCCCGAGCCGGCTCAGGAGCCCCTGCTCTTCACGGGTCTGGCCTGTGTCCTCCCCATTCTTCTAGACTGCAGCTCCCATGTGGTGGGCTTGTCCCCGGGGACGTCTGGAAATGCCTGGTGCATCTCTTATTGTCACCACTTGGAGGGGACTTCCTGCCGGCTTCTAGTGGGCAGAGGTCAGGGATTCAGAGATGCTGAAAACAGCCTGCAGTGCCCAGAATGGCTGACACCAGTCAGGAGTGCAGAGCGGGGCTGGGATCGGAGTGGGCGGCTGCATCCTGGACAGAGTTCTCTCAGGAACCTCACCGTCGGCTCCCTCCCCCGAGAACAGGAGGCTGGGCCGGAGCTCTGACAACAGGGGTCCACCTAGTGCTTAGAACGGCCGCGGGCTCCATTTGCACGAACGCTGAATACCAAGATGGATTCCCTGTGCTCCATCCAACAAGGCCACTGCGAGGGCACCGGCTCCCTGGCCGGGCACAGATCTCCGTGGGCAGGCTTCGTGGCGCTGGGGCCGATGCCCAGCCCCCAGCCAGGTCTGCATAGCCTGCATGCCTGTGATGAGCGAGTTAGCCATGGGTCTGCAGCAAGGAGCCCTCAGCCCCGCCGTGAACTTGCATCTCTAGCTTCAGGCTCCACGAAATCTTGGGTTCCAGGAAATCTAAGCCAAGACTTTGCAGATCTCACCTGAAGAGCAGTTTCAAGTCCCCCGGCTGCCTGGCAAGAGGCCCCATGTGCCCGCCTCTGGCTGCTCGTGAGACTGTCATCCGGGGGACAAAGCTGCCCTGGAAGGAGTCCGTGTGCTCGCGGGCGCCATTCCGTCCATCCATCCGAGGAGCCCCATGCCACCCAGGGCTTCAGCCGGCACCCGCCTGTCTGGGGCGGTCGGTTCGCTCCCGGCAGGCCTGGCTGTCAGGGTGAAGGTTCCCACGGCGCCAGGCGCCCTGGAGCTGACGGCCATCCCCGTGTCTTCCCCTCCGGGGCCCTGGTGGGGCCCTCACCCCCGGCTGCCCTGCTCCGGGAGCCGTGTGTCCGCCCCACCTTCACAAGGGCGGGGGGCGCTATGGTTGTGAGACCCTGTAAGGGGCGCCTCCCGTCACGGGACACAGAGCCGTCACCGCGAAATGAACAGAAGGAACCCTGCGATTCCCTGGAGGTGCCAGGAAGGTCCGACTCGAGCAAAGGGGGAGGAGTAACCTCTCACACCCGGGCCCTGCGATGGGCTGATCTGTGGCTTCCCTGGTGGGGAGACCGCGGTGAGGCTGGCGGTGGGGGGCCCACACGCTCACCCCAGCAGCGCGCCTTGCATTTATTTATCCCACGAACGTCTTTTCTTCCTTGGCTGCTCAGGGTCGTCACTCTCCGGGCCGTTACTGCCTTTCCCGCACACCCTCCTTTCCCACCTGCACTCTCCGTGGGTGGGCGCGCAGGAAAGCCGTCCGCCAGGGGGCGCCCGTGACGCCTGCCCTCTCTTTGGACGGGACAGGCTGGCAGGCCGTCTGCCAGGGAGCGCAGTGTCCCCCTGAGCTCTCCACCGGCGGGCGGGCAGGAAGGCAGGCCATCTGCCAGGGGATGCCCTTGTCCCCCTGAGCTCTCCACGTGCCAGGCAGGCCGCCAGGGGACGCAGTGTCCCCCTGCACTCTCCGCGAGCTGGGCAGGCGGGCAGGCAGGAAGGCCATCCGCCAGGGGATGCCCCTGTCCCCTGCGCTCTCCGCGGCCAGGCAGGCGGTCAGGCCGCCCGCCAGGGGGCGCTCATTACCTTGGGAGGCACTTCCTACCAGCGTACCCAGTGGCGCCTTGGCTGGCCCTAGAGTAACCAGGTAAAAGCTTGGATCCCTAGATTGCCCTCTTACTCGCTGCAGAGCTGGGCTGCGTGCATGAAATGTCCCGGCAATGAGCCGCATACCTAAAGTACAGCCTCATAATTACTGCGTGTTTATCCGGGACCCTTCAGCCCTGGCTGAGCACAGCGGGGTGTCCCTCGGCCGCCCTGCCCTCCAGAGTACGGACGCCAGCTCCCTGTGCGGGTGGGAGGGGGCAGGGCCTGGAGAGCCGCCTCCTCACCCCTGTAGGAACCGTTTCAGACATGGGGCTTTGCCTTTGGGGGAAACTTTCTCACCTTCCTGCCTGTGTCTTCAAGCCAGGTTTTTAGAAAGTTCCAGTTAAGTCATCTTTTCAGGCATCTGAACCTCGGATCAGACAGCAGGACCTTCTCCGACCTACTTCCCTCTGGAGGTGAACTCCTGACTCCCCATTTTCCTGGTGGCTACTTCTTGATTTTAAGAAGTTTTGGCCGAATTGCCAGGGGCTTGTTTCACCTGTGCCTTTTAAAAGCTTCTAATTCACAATGTTTGAATTAATTTTCAAAATAAAAAAGCTTCTTCAGCTTCACTGTGAAGAGGAAACAGGTGGCTTGTAAATCTATAAAATACTTATAGCTTTTCCTCCTCTTTCTAGATTGATATGAAATAATTATGAATAATTATTAAAATGATGTGTTCTCCACTGGCCCTTTTATATAAGTTATGGAAAAACCGAAGGTGTTTGGGCCTTAGAAGCACTTGGATTGGGACTGACCCTGCCTGTTTTCACAAGATTGGCACTTCTGTGACGTCACGTGCCTTAGATCAGACCATCGTGTGTTACTGCTGGGTCAGAGGCACACCCACAGTGTGGCAGCAGTATTATTCACAAAGCGGTCGGAAGAGTAAAGACTAGGTGGTAGTGGCCGCACCCCGAATGCCGGGCGCCCACAGGGACAGGAGCCTCAGAAGTCGGCATGCTGTCAGATGTCTGCGCTCCTGGCATACATGTTTGCCAGAGAAAAGGTGAACAATGTGTCCAGGCTTCACCTGCTCATGTCGACTGCCCCTTTCCACCGGGAATCACGCGAGACACCAACACGCTGGGCCAGCGTGTTTTCTGCTCTTACAAGGGAAATGGGAAACCTATTGTAAATATCTTCAAATTTCTAGACAAATTATTTTCACACCGTCTAAGCCAGAATAAACCAGAACTCTATGCAAAGGTCCACGCCCACACCCCCTCCCACCCGCCATCTTGCTGGCGCTGAAGAGCGTTTCCGCGGACACCACTGGGCCCCGCGCACGCCCAGCTCGCTGGTCTCCGTGCATGGCCGTGTTCACACTTGATCTCTGGTTTGGCGGGAACTGATGCCCCTGTCTGGTGTGCCGAGGAGAAGCTGGAGGGATGTCAGCGAGAAGCAGAAAACCAAGTGTGGGCACTCAGCAGCTGGGAAGCGAGAAGGCAGATGGGAGCCCTCCGCTCAATGCGCCCTCCCTGTCTCTGGACCCCACACACGGCCCTCGCCCAGTGTCCAGTGTCCTTGAGGTCTGGGACCAAAGAGAACTTTCCTCAGATGTGCTTGCTGCCTGGGGCATGTTGGAAAGCTAGCTGGGTCTGTAAACACGAGCGTCAGCTCCAGAGTTTCCTCTTGGCGACTGGCCATTCCTGCACAAAGCAGAAAGATAGTGCATCTGTTGGGGTGATGCGTGGGGGTCCTCTCGAACGTATCCTGGGCCTGGGCCCCGTTGGGCTGGGAACGATGATCCCGTGAGTCAGGGCTAGACTGACGGGGCACAACAGGAAGATTGGATTTGAGAAAACTGAAAAGCAAGTGCTGTCTGTAGGAGAAAACTGAAAAGCAAGTGCTGGCCTGCCGGGGAAGACAGCACCGCGCGACTGTGCAGCGAAATGCCACAGGCACCGACCACCTTCTGTGACGGTCTCTGATGCCGCGTCTACGGCCGTGGACCACTGCTCTCCGCAGTCAACAGCTAGTAAGTCAGCATCATTGGTTCCGCAGGGCCGGGCGGCCCTGGTCACCACCAACCTGGGATCATGGAAATGAACCAGGAAGGCCAGGGTGCTTCCGACGACACGATCCGACTATAGAATGATCTTCAGTTACTGAAACCACGGGCGAATGTTCTCTGTCTTCTAAGATTGAGACCTGAAATTCGGGGTTCCCTCCAGCCTCGTACGGCCTGTGGACAGAACCTCTGGCGTCCAGACGATTCCTTGAGCCGGCACTGGACCTGAGGACGGCCTCCTGCCGCGGCCCCTGCGGCCCCGGCGCCCGGTCCCCGCATCGCTGGCCTCCGCACACCCGCCTCCTGATCAGCCGGGGAGCGCCCTCATCCCTTCCCCGCGGCTCAGGGTACGAGCTGAGAAAGTCTGCGGGGTGTGTGCTCCGAAGGCGGCGTTCTCCTGAGAGCAGCTCACGTTCAGGACAGGCTCCGTGTAAAAACAATGCACTGGGAAGATGATATGCCCAACGGGCCTCAGTGCGAGGGTCGTTCTGAATTCTGTAGCGAATCCGGACGGCTTTCCCACAGGCTGGTTCGAACTTTTCCATCCCTAGTGTTTCAGGAGCCTGCATGACACTACGGAGAATGCCAACCACCCAGGTTATCCCCGGAATTCTGTCCTGACGAGGGGAGACCACCATCGAGCTCTTCATCATCAAACGTGGGGGCCAAATGTGGTTTTCCTGTTCTTCACAGGGCGGTTTGGACTTGACCTACATTGTGAGGAATCTGGCAAAACGGACGCTTGTGTCGGATTGCACATTCCTGCGTGAAAGCTAGGGACGGATCATTTCAGGGGTAGAACAAGATGGGGCCCTTCCGCCTGAACCCCAGAGGCTGGACCCCAGGCTAGCGCTGGACCCTGGGTCCGAGCGTCCTGCTCACCTTGGTCGGTAGACTTTCCGGCTAACTGTGCTGTGGTCGTTTCTCACCGGTTTGCTTTGATGGGCCGGGGGCTGTTCTGGAGGCTGCTCCTGATGAATCAGTGAGTGTGGTGTGATTTCTGAACCCTTCTTTCTGGAGAGAACCTCATAATTCCGATAAGAGAAGGCCCTCATGCCGGGAGTCAGGGCACCAGACCTGCCCACGGGGGGTGTAGACCTGGATTCCCCATCATGAAATAGAAGATCCGGGGTGCTACCCCCCGGCACCCCACGCATTCCGAATCTCCCAGCACCCTGAGGAGCCTGTTTGGACACATTGCCGTGAAACACAGAGACCCGATTGGATGTAAAAGAAAGAAGCACATGAGCCGGAGGTCGGTGTGGGCCGGCAGGGTCAGGAGTCACCGGGGCAAAGTGCCTTTGAAGCCCTCCCCACCGTCCCTGCCCCTTCAGGAAAATGGTTCATTATTTCAGAACAAGCCTGCCGCTCGGTGCTGGGCTCTCAGGGAGAAGGGGTGTGTTCTCAGGGAGTGTCTGTGATGAAAGACCGCCAGCCGCGAGGTCTGCATTTGCCGCAGACTCTGTCTTCTACTAAACAAGAGCTTACAAAGCACATTTCACGTCAGAAGCACCTCAGCAAACAGTGTTAGAGGTGACCATCCGCCGTGTTCTCGGTGGCTTCGGGAGACACGAGTGGGGGGTGATCTGCACGTAGTTCCAGGTGGGGACGCGTCCGTGAGATTGACGCTTCCACCGTCTGTGCTCTTTCTCATGCTCTGTACCAGGAAGTGGCCTCCAGGTGGATATTTAGGTCTTATAGGCAGAGAAAGAGCAGTGGCCGTACGGTGCGGACAGCCAGTGTGCAGGTAGGGGAGAGTCGGGGGCGGCTGGGGTGCGGGGGCTGCGGATGCCCAGAACCCGGCACACGGACAGAGGTGGTCCGTGTGCACAGACTGAAGGATGGAAGGCGGATTCTGATAAGTTATCACGTGTTCAGGGTCGATAAGAAAATTAAGCAAATGTCTGCATTTATTTAAACAGAGTATTTAATGTATGACCAGATATGAATTAAAGAAGTGATAACTTCTATCATTGACATATGAGTTATATGAGTTAAATCACTGATTAATTTCATTCCTTTTCAGAATGTGCTCTGGAGATTTAGATTTTCTCAGCTCAAGGGATCCTCGGATGACGGAAACGGTCGCGTGAAGCTGCTGCTCCAGCACCTGGGCACCAAACAAAAGAGGTGAAGGTAGGAGCCCGTTCGGGCTGCTGCCCAACCTCGTGCCACGTGGGCCCTCAAAGGTCAGAGGATGTTTCGGCTCCGCCCACGTGCAGGACCCGTCAGTGCCGTGGGGCGCTCGCCTCAAAGCCCGATGGCCGGGACGTCATCGGTGCCCATGGCCTGTCTCTCCGACACTTCTGTCTGGAGGTTGTGATCGCTGAGGCACGTCACTCATTCTACTAACAGCGCAGTTCCTTATCAGTGTCAGCAGGGAATCAATATTTAAAATACATGAGGGACCCTGACCCTTGATTTCTGATCAGGTCATGATCCCAGTGTCCTGGGATCGAGCCCAGAGGCAGGCGCTGCGTTGAGCATGGAGCCTGCTTCAGATTCCCCCTCTCCCTCGCCCTCTCTCCCCCGCTCATGCTCTCTCTCTCAGAAAACAACAAACAAACAAACAGGAGCGGCCGATTGGAAGGCAGAGCTTTAGGAGCGTCACCGTGCGTCACCCAGCCGGTGACGTGTCTGTGATGCTGAGACCAGCCTGCGTCTGACTGAACGGCGCTCGGGCACACCTTCCAGGTCCATCGCATCAGCCGTCAGTTTACCGCCCACAGAAGATGGATTTCTCCATGTTTTCTATGTACACACGTGTTGTCACCACCCAGGTTTAATGGAACCAAAGACAAACCAAAGGGTCAATCCCATGCACTACAGGAAAAGAAAAGAAAACCAGACCAAAACCAAACCGTGAGGCCCGTGAGCACATGCGGTTCGGAAGCAGCCCCAGCGCTCTGCCTTGTTTTCTGACGACGTTAGTCAGAGGACGCACCGCTGGGGACACGCCTCAATCCCGAAGTCGGTTTCTAATGTCTCTTTATTGAGTTTAATGAAATAATATTCTGTGTCTCCTTTTCAAGGACAACCGGAATAGCCAGAATCTGTTGACATTCTTATCTCCAGGGAAGCGATAAAATCACAGCCTGACTATAAACGCTGTCAAGGCGCTTGGGTCACGAGGCGTGTGACGGGGAGCCGAGGGGACAGCCGAGCCGGGACAGAGGGCGCAGGACGTGGCTGTGACGGAGGGCGCACGGGGCCCACGGGACTCCAGCCACCAGCCGAGGCGGGATCCCGGGAGGGGGAGACTTGAGGTCATTTTACTTTTGTATTTGGCATTTTGTCTCCATATAACGTTGACCACGGGTCACGTTAGCACTCCTTCTGGTTGACTGATACATTGGCCTTTCAGGGCAGGGGAGGAGCGAGGGACGTGTCCCACTTAAATCCTGCAAACCTCCTAACCCAGTGCATCCTGTGGGGGTGCGGGCAATGCCCCGGAAGCCAGTCTGCAGCGGGTCTGGAGGATTTCATGTGGTGGGTGTTCTAGTGGCTTCCGCCAGAGGACCTGCTGACCAGGGCACGTGCGTGCTTCGGGAACACGCAACGGTGTAGGTGACGTCAGAGCGTCCCCTCTCTCGGTAGATGGAAGGACATCTGGTCTCGTGTTCAGTGAACTTTTGGTTGTTCACATCAACGGCAGGGGAGGAACCGGGAAATCTGACCCGGACAGTGAGATGTGGCCCGTGACTTTGGGGCAAGCGTTTTGCGACCTCTTAATGGCTTTGTGGCATGTGTATCGGCTGGACCGTTCCATTCTCCTCCCGTGAAGTCAGGGAGGCCTGGCCGGTCGTGGGCCACAGGGACGGACACAAGAGCGGGAGGGCTGGGCGCTGGACGGGCTGCAGGGATGTCTGGACGACAGCGCAGCTGCAAATCCAGGGAGCCTGCTGGTTACCACAGAGCTTTGGCAGAGACTTCATTTCAGAACCTTCTGGAAACGCGAGTCGGGCAGTTAGCGTGTGAACATGGGGAGGTTGGCGGGCACACCCTCCCTGCATGGACCACTCTCTCCCCATCCGTGGGTACGCCGCTTCCACGGCCTTGTTTCCGGATCCGGGGACCTTGAGAAAGGCGGGGCTTCACCTGCAGGGCGTCCCTCCCCTCGCGGAGCTGAGCACAGGCTGCACACTTTCCTCCCTGAGGCATGACCGACGGTGGGGCGGGGACAGACAAAGTGACTGTCAGGGTGGTATCTGCTCAGGCCGGAAGGTGGACACGCAGGCCACAGGGGCGTCTCAGGTGGGTCTGAGACAGACCAGATTTTGTCAGTTATCTGTAGCCCAAAGTAATGGGACCCTGATTTCCCTACTAGGCCAATACACCTACTTCTTTTTTAAATTTTTTTTTTTGAGAGAGAGAGAGACAGAGACAGAATGCAAGCAGGGGAGGGGCAGAGAGAGAGGGAGACACAGAATCTGAAGCAGCTCCAGGCTCTGAGCTGTCAGCACAGAGCCCCACGTGGGGCTTGAACCCAGGAACCGTGATATCATGACCTGAGCCGAAGCCAGAGGCTCACCCGACTGAGCCCCCCAGGCGCCCCTTTCAATACACTTATTTCAATTTTAATTGTTAATATTAATTTCAGAATGGGAGAAAATCTTTAGCAGCTCTGTAGGAAATTCGCTTTGTTTATGCCTCAGAGAGTACGTGTCCTTGTCGGAACATGGAAATTTCCAGATAAACCATACACAACAGCAGAGAAAAGGAGGCCACCGGTGCCTGCATGGCCTGGCACCCCCACCCGGCGTGTGTGAGCCCCCGTGGACTTGCCACGGGCGGGAGGCCACACCCGTGCAGACAGCCCTCCAGTCCGCGCCCCTGGGGACAGAGAGACTCGGAGCGGTGGGGAGATGTCTGACTGTGCTAACATCCTGGCCAGGGAAAGGTGCCGAGCTTTCGTACAAGTAAAACCTATGAAGTCATAACTCTGCTGTCTGCCGAAGGGGGAAGGCGGTTTACAGCAGGACCAGAGAATCCCGGACTCGGGCCGAGTGGAAACTCGCAGGGGAGGGGCGGCGGGGGGTGGGGTGGCCATGTCCTTCGAGGAAGGGGGCTCGCACCCAGCAGAACGGCCTGAACGGGGCAGATAAAGGGAGCAGCTGGCCCGGGAAGAGTGGCGTGTGTCAGGCGGGCACCTAGAATGGTCTCCGTGTGACCCACTGTGGACAGGCCAGACTGTCCCCTCCCCGGCCCCTGCCGTCCCAGGGAATCACGGCCTCCTTGCGACTCCCTCTTCCCAGACCGAACCTCGGGAGTTTGGGATCTTGGTTTTCCCACGCTCTTCCGGCTGACCCCTCACCAAGGACTCCGTGGTGTCTGTCCCCCCTTCGCCCCTCCCCTGCGAGCAGGACTCCTGCCCCATCCCGTCCTTCCGGCAGGTGGCGCTGTCTATCCCGAGGGTGCGGTGCTGTCTCCCGTCAAGCTCCGTCCTCGGCTCCGCACCTGCTGCACGCTGGCTCCGTCTCGCACCCAGTCCCGCCTGCGTGTGTCCGGGGTGGTTACAAGGCGCAGGCCTTATCCTGGACATCCGTCGTGTGCACCGCCCGCATCCCTTCCCGTGTGGCTTTGCTCACCGGCCCCGCAGCCTCTGTGCTGCCCTCGTGGGAAGGGACAGCCTGAGGCTCCCGTGGAAATTCAGCTGCGTCCGGACTCGGGCCGAGTGGAAACTGCCCACTGACGTGGGTTCGGACGCTTGGCGGTCCCCTCGCACAGGGTCACCGGCCAGGCTTGCTGGTGGCACGGGGTCAGGACACGGCCGGAGGCATCTGGGTCTCTGGCTGTAGGCTGACAGGGCGCCTGCTTACTCAGTATCTGGAAAAGACCAAGCGGAGCCTTTAAATTGGTTCCCGAATTTCAACACCGCTAACTGCGGTTTTGTGTGGAATTTACTGGTGTGGACGTGCTTTGTTCTGCCGACGCTTCCAGAGATTCTGTGTGGCCTCAACACGTGGGGCCAGAAACCATCGATCGCGCCCTCCGTGGGCCTCTGTGCGGCAGGCGCCCGGCCCCTTGTTCCAGCCCCGCGCGCTGCCGGACAGGCTGCTGGGAACTCGGGAGGCAGCTTCGATGTTAAACCGATGTGGACACGACAGCTCCTTATTCAAAATGTCACATCGGGAGCTCAGTAGTTATAACATGGAAGCGCATAAATTGCATTGTGAGAGATTTGCAGGAACCTTGTTTCCTTCTAGCGAGACTTGGTGTCCCTCCTCCAGGAAGGAGTCACCAGGACCGAGTCCCAGGGCGTGGGCACCACTGGTGGGTCTGCTCGCGGGAAGGCCTGGGAGGGGTCTGAGCAGCTTCTGGACCCTTTCAGTGACGAGAGGGCGGCGGGGTGAGGTGACTCCATGGGACCACGTGACGTGAGGGTGAGGTGACTCCATGGGACCACGTGACGTGAGGGTGAGGTGACTCCATGGACCATGTGACGTGAGGGAGAGTTGACTCGTCAGGACCACGTGACGTGAGGATGAGGTGACTTGGGGGGACCATGTGCCGTGAGGATGCTTTCACAGGGTGTACCTCAACCTCTTGGACACTTTGCTGGTCGTTACTCAGAAAAAGTGAAAAGAAGCAATAATGCACCACGCTGTCAAGGTGAAGATTTACTTGAAAGCGAAGGAGGAACTTAATCCAAAGTGAAATGGAGAAAACAGGCCCTTCTGGTTCCTGTACCTGGAATCGGGGACCAACGTCCCTCAGGGTCCCTCCTCGCCCCTCTGCGAGCAGGTGCCCCTCTGGGATGAATTCACCTTCCTGCAGAAGCCCTCCCTGTGCTGGCAGCAGTGACGTCCCCACGCCTGGCCCCACATGTGTGGAAACCCTGCCCTGCCTCCCAGGGTCCACGCCAACGCCCCCCCCCCCAAGACTCCGGCTGCCCACCTGCGCCCCGGCCCCATCCCGAGAAAGGAGCAGTTTCCAGAAGGAAGGCGCCTGGACACACGGTCCCACGAGAGGAACCGAGGTGGATTTCACATCTCAGGGAAGCTCTGTCACCCCCAAGGGGTCAGATCTTGAGATCCAAAGAGAAGCAGCTCATAGCAGCCGAGATGGGTGGCAGGAAGGATGGCCCTTGCTGGCTGTGGCTGTGCTCCATGGTGCCCGGGGTCCTGCCCCAAAATTACAGTCTCAGAGATCCTGTCGCCAGAGGTGCGGGAAGGAGCAGGTCTGTGGAATCGACGAGCCAGCCTGTTGTGGCCCTGACAGCGAGGTCACCTCCGCAGCAGAGAACACAGGGAATGGAGACCAGACCCAGTGAAGCTGTCCATCGGGTGGCAAGCATCTGAAAAGGGATTTTGATGTTTCATTATTTTGGAATGTTATTATGCCACAGTGAAAGAGAAAAAGATCAGAACGTGCATTTAAAGCTCTTCCCCCAGAGACAGAATGGGGGACACCGCAGAGGACGCACCTGTCACATCAGCGACGCTGGGATGTTGACGACCCTGTGGCAGCTCACTCCGAGGCTGACCTGCGCGCTGGGGGTCGTGGGCACTTGTGTGGGCTTTGGGGACAGGGAAGACTGTCTGTGGCTCCTTTTAGTTCCAGATGCATCTGGGATCTTCCAGGAGTTTGAGTGTCTTACCTGGTGGGGGCGCCTCTGTCTCTGAAGGAAACCTGCCCCTTGGGCCTCATTTCCTCTTTCTCCGGTCGGGCTGGTGACAGCCTGAGGATGAGCCGCGGCCCCGTCTGCGCCCGGGCGCCCCACACACTGTTCACCCGGTGCTGGCGCTTCCTTCCACAGAGGGTCGCAGTGCACAGGTGTGACACACACGCACGGTCACGCACACACAGGACACACGCGTACATGGGCATACACACATGAGCACTGTGTGACACGGGCATACACAGGCATGACACACCTGCACGGGCACACGCACACACCACGGCTAACGCACAGGGGTCAGTCCTACTGAATTCTGAGCAGCAGGAGCCCCGCTGTGCCGGGCCCACCGGGCCAGGCGTCAGTGGGGCCCGGGTGAAGTCACACCACTGGGTCAGCAGCCCACGACCTGGCGCAGACGGGGCCGGGGGCCACAAGAGGACAGGGTCCAGGGCCCGCGCACAGGACAGGGTCCCGGCGGCGCCAAGAAGGAGCATCACCTGTGTGAGATGCAGGACAAGGAAGCCGTCAGCTAACCCATCAGGTGTCGCTGCAGGAACCGGTGGGGTTTTCCTGCTCGTGCCCCGTGAGGTCAGAGGCGTCTGCTCTGACCTCAACCCGCCCTCATTCCCTGTGTGTTTGTACTTGAGGGACTTCCCGGGGGCTCAGAAAGCATGGCGTCTGTTACATGGTTTTGTAACGCGCTTTTCTAAGACTTAAGCATTTTATTTATCTTCCCTTATTCTTTCTTCCAGGAACTCGAATTCCCGGACCTGACTGCCGTCCTGCACTGCGTTCACGCCTTCCTAGCAGCAAAGGTGGCCTCCGTGGACCCCGCGTTTGTGGACAGCCAGAGCCTCGCGAGGAAAGTGCTTCTGCTGAGCCCTGAGCATTAAACTATTTTCTTAAGAAATGACCTTCCTGCAAATATTATGACTCTATGTGATTTTATAACGAGCCTCTGGTTGTGATGCCAATAAAGTACGTTACTAGTTTTCAGAGACACGTCATGCTTCTTAGATCCGAGAGGCCAGGACGCAGCCGGGGCCAGGCTGCCTGCAGACGCGGCCTCGTCCCCCGCGTGGTGATGCTCTTCGAGGCGTGTGCCCGAGTCACAGGATGGCAGGCCCTGCACCCGCCCTCTGCTGCCCACGTGGCTGTCATCCAGAGTGTGTTTTCATAAAACATGTGGTGGAGGGTCCTCAGAGCCCGAGGTCAGGCTGGGGATTTGTCTTTTCTCAAGGAGGGCTGAGCAGAAGTGGTGCGTGTGAAATGAGCAGCCGCAGTGTCCGGGAAAGGAAACTAATTTCAGTGCTGCGTTTCTATCGACTATTGTGTAATTAAATGATGCATCGTTGAAATGCTAACTTAAATGACTTTGCCAACTTGTGAAACATTGCCTGTATCGCGGTTTCCTTGGATTTTATACTGTTTACTGCTTCTAAGAAGGCCCACGTTCTATTTTTGTCATTGAAAGCAACCTCATGGACCCTTGAACCTTCTTTTACGGAGGCAGACTGTAGTCAGAGAAAGTCCGGGTCACGGCCTCATTTCTCACGGCTGTGAGGCCAGGAAGCTCATAAACCACCGGACTGTCAAATTCCTGAAACCGGTTCTGGGAAAACAGGTAGATGTTTCCTGCAGCTTCTACTGGAAAACAGGTGTGCGGTGCTGACCCGGGGCCCCGAGGGCCTGGGCTTCGTGGCTGCTGCGGGCTCCCTGCAGCCCACCCACCTCTTGTCGGCCAGTGTTTTGGAAGAAAGAACTCTTTTGGTTTGTAATGTATCAAATGTTTATAATCAGATATCAAACACATAATATTACTAATGTTCAAGAATGCATCTTCCTTGCTTCCTTCTGTCCGTAATATGCGTTTTAGGTATTAACGTCTCGAATTCCCGTTTACATTGTAAAGGCCTCTGGAAGCAGGCTACTGAAGGTGAATTTTAAATAATACTACAGAGAATGGTGTTCACAGGGCGTCAGGCCACCGTCTTCTCTGCAGACACCTGCTCCCTTGCTTTACCTCACTTCCTGTCAAGGTCAACATTTGCATCAACGGGAGTAGCGTTTCCACCTGAAAGCCACGAGAGAGCTCTCTGCAGGGTCCCCTCTGGTGCGGGCGCTCCGGCCTCCGCAGTTAAGGGTTCTCAGTTTCCTCACCGGAGCCGAAGAGCCTAAATTCACTCAAAAATAGAAGGTGTTCTTCTGCACCACAGACTGAGAAAACTGTGAAGTTTTATTTTTGTTAAAACCAGAAATTTTTAAAATGCACCTTTACTGGATATTAATGAAAGATTAATATTTTTCCAAGAAGATTTGATGCTAAAGTTTATTTTTATATTTGTATAAACATACAATTCTTTGAAAAGATGCATGACTTTTTTTAAATTTAAAACCAGCAAAAGTCTTTTTGGGTGAAATGAGCGGTGGCCACACGCCCACTTGTCTTTCATTTGCACTCCTGTGACCACAGGTGTCTTCTGCACCTTCCTGTGGCCGTCGGGTCAGGCTGTCCTGCCTGGCCCGTGGGGACCGGTGGGGAGGAGTGGGGGTGTGGAGTGGGGGTGGGGGATGGATGACACTCATTGCTTCAGTTTGGAAGCAGGGCTCATCAAAGGCGGGGCCTGCTCCTCAGGCCAGGCTGCCAGGGTGTTGCGTCCAAAATTATCTTCACTTGGGATATGCAACTAACCCTAAAATTTCAGTTTTGCCTTCTAATTTGGAATTATTATAATTCCTACTTATCAGTAATGATTCTAATTATCACCAGGAATCATCTGCAGATCTCATGTGTGCAAAACTCATCGGTGCTGGAGACCAAGCTGAGGGCCACGCACTCACGACCCCTTTCAACTCACACCCTACCTGAAGCACATCCGTCTTTGTCCCACCTGACACACCGAGAAGTGAGGGAACAGGCCTCAGCCGGGTGGAAGGCGGGGCTGTTGGTGGGTGTCCTAGGACGGACAGTGAGCAGGTCAGAGCGTCAGGGACAATTCTACATGGTTCACATAAACTTTATTTTTTTCACCTCATGGTCTGGATCTTCATGACCCCAAACGACATTTCAGTATCAGAGAAAAGGCTCCAGCTGCACTTGGTCTTTGAAATTAAAATAAGTTACCCTCGAGACACAAGCAAGAGCCTGAGAGCCTCTTCCCATATTTGTTGAGCCCTGTGTGTGTGCGGACCTGGGGGGTCCAACCAGCGGAGGCCTTTTCATAATCAGCGAATTTCTGACACCCCCCCCTCCAGGACCTAATGCCTGTATTCTCAGCCTGGTGGTGACCTGTCATGACTTTTCTTCCTTCGGGACACTCAGGAGGTCACAGAAGTGTCCATGGAACTTAAACCCTCAACAAGGTTCTGGTTTATTTTTCTGTCCCCGTGGAAGATTCTTGGGAACTGATGGGGCCCGTGACTGCCCGTCTGTAAATCCCTTCCCTGTTGTTCGGTGACTCCCAGCCATCTGATCGCGGTCTGTCCAGGGGCACAAAAATGGGGTGGGGGTGTAAGACTGGGAAGTTACACCAGTCGTCGTCATCATCATCATCATCATCTTGCTTTTTTCAGAGTTTGGAGCAAGAGAACAGGCAAAGACAGTTCCTAACCCATCCCTCCCCAATTCCAACATGACGTTTCTTTTTTGGAACTAAAAGTGATTTATTCAGCTCTGGATCCAGACTCTACGTCCTCATGGTTTCACAGGCTAATTATTTAGGTATCTATTAGATTGACTTTCTAAGCGAGGTAGAGCCGACGTAGGAAGTTACACCAGTTTCGGGTGTAATCACAACAACGTGATCAGACAAGTCTGTCCCACATGCGGTGTACACGTGGGCATCCCCGCAGCGCGATCACAATCCGGCCACGGTGTCTTGCCGGGCGCAGCGGGGCGCCTGTGGGGAGTCACAGCAGAGACCTTGCGGTTGGGAAGCCCTGGTTCAGGAGGGGGGACCCGCCTGGCCCTGACTTTGCAGCTTGAGAGGCTCGGTCCGGGGTGGAGAATTCGCCGCGTGTCTTCCGCGTGCGGACGGGAGCAGCCCGAGTACCGGGCGGCCCAGAGCCGGGGGACTCCGTTAACCAGGCCGGGCGGGGACGCACCTGCCCCAGTGCCCGCCGCTCTCCGCCCGCCGTCACACCGGACACGGCGCGCCTGCGGGGCGTGCACACGCGCACGCGTTACAGAGACATGCCGTGCTCAGGGACAGCCAGCGCGGTGTCACCGAGGAAAAGCGTTTTCTGTGTCAAACCCCTGGAAGGACGTGGAGGCCGCCACGGGTCACAGGCTCTGCGTGGCCAGCACTCCCGGCCGCCGCACGCTGGACGAGCCCCAGCTCCGTGGGTGGACCGTCGGGGACGGACGCACCCGCCACACAGAACAGCGTGGCCGAGTCCCAGGGAACAGTGGGTTGAAATGCACAGTGGAACTCTGTACAGCTCTCAGCGGGCCGCAGCCCAGGGGGACACCGGGCACAGCGCACGAAGACACGGCCTCCCGTCTGGAGGGAAGATCCCGCCCTGTAAATTCAAGGAGACCCAAGTTGGGCTCAGTAGCGGCTTTTATGAGACAAACGTGGAAGTCTGAGGTGGAAGCACGACCCTGGATTCCGTTACTGGACAAATATCGAGGAAGGACTGGTTAGTGCGGAGCCCAAAGGCCGGACGCAGCTCATGTACAGGAAGGAGCCAACGCGCCCAGCTGGAGAGCATGCGCAGAGGGCAGGGGAGCGCGCGCCCAACTGGAGGGCATGCGCAGAGGGCAGGGGAGCGCGCACACGGCTGGAGAGCATGCGCAGAGGGTAGTGGAGCCCAGCTGGAGGGCATGCGCAGAGGGCAGGGAAGCGCGCACACGGCTGGAGGGCATGCGCAGAGGGCAGGAGAGCGCGCGCCCAGCTGGAGAGCATGCGCAGATGGTAGGAGAGCGCGCGCCCAGCTGGAGATCATGTGCAGAGGGCAGGGGAGCACGCACCTGGCTGGATCCTGCTCCACGTCAGACTCTGGACCAAGGTGACGGCAGGCCCCGTGGATCAGTGCTGGCGGCACTGGACTTCCCTTCCCGGCTCCACTTTTCAGAACGCTGACACAGCGGTTCCAAACAGGTAAGCACCCCGTGATGTAATACGTCTTATAGGAAACACAAGTCTGTACCACGTGCCGGGAACCACAGACGTTTGTGTCCTGCAGAGGAAGCAGTTTGTTTTATACCACGACAGTTGGTAATCGCAGCGCCTTGCGGGCTTTCCCCAGACTGGCTTAGGTGGTGATTCTCTTTCCTGTGTGTTTACTTAAAACGTCAAAGGCCACACCTTGTCACGTGGTCTCCCGAGTCCTGAGAAAGCCGTGTGCGTGTGGAAGTCTGCAGGAGAGTGAGCGTGCTAGATGTTCGGGCTGCGGCTCGGGAACCAGGGACTTGGGGACTGAGGAACGACGACGTCCACTTCCAAGGTCCCGCAGGCTTGGTGTCCGAGGTCAGGGCGCCGGAAGATTCGGGGACCCCGTTCCCTGGTTTCCAGATGCCAGCCTCTCGCCGTGTCCTCCGGTGGTGCAGGGCCCGGCTGGGCTCTCTGCTACACGGCCACCACCCTCCCATCCCGCTGGTGCCGCCCTCCTGCCCTCCACATCCACACTGGGGTGGCGGGGGGGGGAGGGGGGGGATCAGTATGTGCTCTGGCTGAGGACACGAGTATTTAGCCCAGAGCAGTCAGGACAAACATCAATTTGACTGAGTTTGTCCTGGGAAATTTCTGTCCCAGAAATTTTATTTTAAATTTTGGCAATGACAAAATGTGATACAAAGTTTAATCAGGGAAAAGGATGTTTATTTTACTGGTACTTAACAGCAAATTTACACCAGAGATGAGAATCTTAAAATAATATATGTTTATCGCAACAAAAACTTTTCTCCTATAATAAGCTTTCTTTTACAACTGGAATTCAAGGTAAATGCAAAACACAGAATATCCACAGTGTTTCCTCCAGGCAAACCCGTGTTCTGGCTTTCTTTCAGGCAGCCGTCAGGCAGTGATTGTTTACTGTCACTCATACACAGAAATAGAGTCGTGTTCCCATAGGTTTGGGGGGGGGGTAGATTTCATGAGCCAGGCAGGTAACGTGGGAACCACTGCACATCGAGGTTCGTGAAGGCATTTCCAGAGATCAGCTTCGATGTGATCTGGAGATTTCGGTGCAAAGGCCTCTCTGCCCGATGCCCTGAGGCAGAGATAAGTTCATTGGTGGTCTTGCTGAACGTCACTTGGCCTTCTTCCTTTATGAGTTAGAGATTTTCTGCACCTTCATAAGAGCTCCAAATGAGCCTAGACACATCTAAAAAAGGCAGGGTCGGCCCAGGGGCCTGGGCCACAGCTCTGCCTTACTGCCTTCAGATCCGGCGTCCTCGGGACTGATGAATGTGAGCTTAGCCCCCAGAGCCTTGATTCTGCCCCAAAGGAAAAGTGCACAAGTGGTTCAACTGTGGAAGTGCTCAGAAGGTAGACTCGGACCCACACTTGAGCATTTCAGGTTGATTAATAGATTTATATTTTATTCAGAAAGCAGTTCGGTCACTCTTGACTCATACCCTCTAATTTCAAACTCAGGATGTAAATACTTTGAATGTTTGTCTCTGTTTTTTCAATTAATAAGTGTCTTTACGTTATTGGTGAGCACGGGGCCCTTGGAGGGCTCAGTCAGTTGAGTGTCTGACTCTTGATTTTGGTCAGGTCATGATCTCACGGTTCTTGAGTTCAAGCCCCACTTCGGCTCCACAGACAGCACAGAGTCTGCTTAGGATTCTTTCTCTCCCTCTTTCTCTGCCTCTCCCCTGTTCACTTTCTATTTTCCCTAAAGAAATAAACAAACTTAAAAAAGAAAAAAAGCTTTTTGAGAGCAGGAGTCAGCAAGCTACAACCAGGGACCATGTCGGGTCTGTGGATGGTTTTTGTAAATGTGGCTGCATTAGAACACGGCTGCATGCATTCACTTGGACCCTGGTCACCGGGCCAGCAACTGCAATCTCAAACATGTCCTTACTCTGCCTTCTAGCTGTAACATTCGTAGCATCCATTCAGAACGCATTCCCTGGGCATCTGCTGTGTGCGGACATGCTAGGGGCTGGGGACACACAGGTGCCCGAAATGTGGCTCCTTCCCGTACCTGGAGAGGACAAGCACCCGCTCAGTATCCCCACTCCCAGCAGAAGGCCCGGGGAGCCCAGAGAGGCTGCTCCATTGGTGCCCTGCAGGATGTGGGGGTGGGCAGGGGGGCGGGCAGCTGCAGGGTCCCCAGTGGAGCAGACAAGGAGATCGGAGGTCCTGAGAAGGGCAGGCTGCGTGGACAGACCTTCAGGTGGCTCCGTCTCGGGCTACAACCCGCAGACAGGCAGGGAGGTTGGGGATGGGCCCAGGAGTCGGGGGCACCCTTGGGTAGCGAGTTGTCGTGAGCCCCTCATCCATCCATCCGGTCGTTTAGCACGTATTTGACCACCAGGTGCAAGACTCTGAGAGCCCAGAACTCACATAACAAAGTCCTTGCCTCCCAGCCACAGAGATGTGGGGAGAGCAGGGCGGGCACACTGACTCGGGCCAGGGGCCCCAGAGCACAGAGGGGGTGGCTGGTTCTTCCCGTGGGAGGGGACTTCCTGAATCTCCCGGGCCTCGCGTATCCCAGGGAGAGTAACTCTCTGTGGAGATGTGACCTGCACGGGGGTGACACGCAGGTGGGAATGTGCAGAAGTGCGTGTGAGAGAAAGGAGGACACATGAAATTCTGGGCACCATGCGGGCAGCTCCTGAGCCTCTGTTTGCCGATAAGTGAAGGACACTTCTGTGTGAACTGGAAGTTTCTGGAAGAGCTGAGGGACCTTACACCTGTTGGGCAGTGGAGACGGAGTACAAGCTGCTGCAGTGGCTGGGGGGTTGCGGGGGGATTCAGGTGGGATCTGCCCTCGTCTTTGAGGGCAGCACACCAGGATCCGACAAGGTGAGCGCCCAGGCATGACTCGGTGCAGACACTTGGCATTGACTCTGGAAATCCAAGATGTCTGGGGGAAGCCAGATAGACCCGGACATGTTTGATTTTGTTCTCAGTGAAGGCGAGGAGATTAAAGAGGCTCGGTGAGTGGGTCTCAGCGGGTGTGCCCAGCCCCCTCCTGGGTGCCACGTCCACCTGTGACTTGGCCAGGGCACAGTGATTCCTGCACCCCCTCCAGCAACCACACGGGACGAGGGACAGATCTGAGCCAGAAAAGAGGGATTTAGGGAACACCTGGACGCTGTTCTCGGTGGCTGTGAGTGACTTCCGTACGGGTGCTGCCCTCGCTGGCACTGCCCCCAGCCTTAGCCACCGCTGCATTGTGAGGGAGCCCCTTCCGCTACATCTTCCCTTTGGTGCTTTTCCCGCTTCCAGGATCCCCCCCCACCGCCCGCACCTGCTCATGCCTGCCCCCCAGCACCCGCCCACACCTGCCCACCTGCACCTGCCCAGCACCTGCGTCCACGGATCTTATTTTCCTGGGAGCTCCTGAAGATTCCTTTCAATGTTACAACCTTCTGGTCAAGAAGCTCATGTCTGATACAGAGTCTTGGGGCCACGATCTCTTAAATCAGCCTAAGGGAGTAACTTTAAAAGTGGAGATACCAGGCTTCCTGAAGGCTTGTCAGGGGCAGCGTGGAGGCCGCCTCCCACTCGCTGAACCTCAGATGCTGCATCTTCAAGAGCAGAGCTATGGGAGTAGGAGCTGAATGAACAGCCTGGACTCACAGTTTGTGGACAAAGTGATTCTGTAGAGATGTCCAAGGTGACTTCACAAAAGGTCAAGAAGAGATCTTTGTTCTTCTGTTTATTTGCAAATGCTCTAAACTAATTTTTCCAAGGAAAGCCTGATCTGTCCCATGACTTCCTCAAGGGCACCTCATCCAACCGGACACCAGAACAAATGGCCGTGGCTTTCATCATGCCAATGGCTATGACACCGTGTCCATCTGTCCTCTCGGTCACGAAGGTGACAAAGCATGCTTGTCTGTGCACCAGCAAAGGAAAAGATTTGATTCTTCCAGTTTTATTCTGTGCAAGTTTCAGGATTTGCCTCAGAACTCCAGTCCCATGGTGAGAGCCACAGCTGGACCAGGACATGCTGCACTGGGAAGAAAACGCAGAGAACTTTTTTGCTAAGTTGGTTGTTTCATGTAAAAGCCTGAAGTGTACCTTTTACATACACCAGTAAAATTTTACAGTGTATTAATTTCTTCAAGCAAGACAACGTGTCAGCTCACCGATGGCAGCCTACAAGGTAAGCGGAAGCTCTGATTGGAAAATTGCATCCTTGTCTGAGCTCGTGGACACGGTTTATGGTGTGTGCCTTAAAACCATGCAGAGTCCACACTGCAGGAGTACACAGCTTGGAGCAGATGACCTCTCTACAGCCCAGTGTCCTCCCTTAGCACATGGGAGTAACCACAGCTCCTGCACCGTCTGCTCCAGAGCCCGGGAGCCAGGGCAGGGGCTCAGTGTTCCCCCTGACGGGAGTCCCGCATGCACCGGCAATGCCCCCTGCGGACGGCAGCGAGAGGCACCAGACCTGAGCAGCTGTGGCCACGACACACCTTGAACCCAAACCTGGAGGCTGAGCTGTGTCAACCTGGACTGCAGATCTGCTCTGGGCAAGGCTCTTCCCAGAGCAGACCCCAAGGTCGGCGGGAGGTCTGCCAGTCTGAATGGGCAGCGAGCCAAGTATAGAAATGGGTCTTCTCCCAAATTGGACCTGACAAATGCCTGACCTTGAAGGCATGTGTCAGGAGCGTGAGGTTCCCATAAGAATTCAGTGAGCATGGAGCGTGCACGCTCGGGCAAAGCTGGACCGCCACAATGGGCGAGTCAGCAGCGACCGCACTGTTAGAGGGCGGACTGGCACGCGTACTGAACGCAGCTGAAATTTGGAGAAATCCATGCTCACTAGCCTCGGGCCTTCCTGTAAAACACTCTCAACGCTGTCCAGAAAGCGTGGAAAGCAGCCCAGAAACGCATTTCCAGAGCCTCCTGCCAGGAGTGCCTTGCACCAACCCTCCAAGTTGTTATCTTTTTCCCACAGCGTCAGTAAGACGCTTTCTGCCAGCAGAAAGGTCAACGACCTCTGTCTGAGAGGTTTTCTTAGGAGGAACAGAATGTTCTGGAACACAGTGATGACATGGAAAGAAGAGCATGTGTGTGCCACTTTGCAGGTGGACGTAAGCAACCTGAGGGGGGCATGGGGCACTTGACCTCAGTGAGCCTGTGAGTGGCTCTTGTAATGGAAGCTTCTGGAAGCTTTCGGCACATTGGATAGAGTGGGTGGACTCAGGAGGGGCCGGCGCCTGGTGGCTCTTAGCTGCCTACTGCAAGCCAGGCCATAGGAATATCGTCACCCTGGCCAAAAGGCTGCCCCCAACCCAGGGAGAGAGACATTCTGCAAACCGATTCAGGCCCAGTGATTCTTCAGAGAAATTTCCTGTTGCTTTACCACAACCACAAAGACTGGAGCACAGAGGCCACTGGCAGAAAACAGCGGCCACACATTCCAGCTGGGAATCCGCACTTGACTGGTGGGGGAGGCCGCCTGCTGAAGCCAGGACAGCCTGGCGAGGGCTGGCCGGGTGCTGGCCTCCTGGTGGGAGAGCCCGCCAAGGCGCAGTGAGAGAGGACGGCGGGGGGGGGGGGGGGGGGGGGGGGGGGGGGGGGGGGGGGGGAGTGGAGGCGCTGATCCTGCTGTTGGCCATCATAGCCAAATACACAAAACTTGAGTTCTACTGTCTTGACCCATTTGAGCCTGTGGCGGCTCATTGGTGCCACTGCCTTCAGTTCTGTTGCCAGGGCCACTCTGTCACCTCTGATGGACCCGATGCCCGCCAGGCGATCCCCGCTGTGAAGGTGGATGTGCCGGCCCCAGGCCCCCATCAGGGCCGCCTCACATCCTGACACCAGATGTGTGTCCCGCAGACGGCAGTGTTGCAGACGGTCCGCGGACTCTCACACCCTGCCCCACTCAGCCCCGGGCCGGACGCTTCCAGAGTGACTCCCAGAAGCCGGGGACAGTGTCCCAGGGTCACTGATTTATCACAAAGTCACTTGAGTAACCAGAGGAGGTGGTCTGGGAGGACCCGGAGCATGGGGGCGGCTGTGGCACACTTGTTCCAAGGGGTTTAGGGAGGGGCTCTGTGTCAGTAGGAGCCGGGCAGAGGCCAGCATACAGGTATACACTCCACATGACCTGCGGTGGCGGCTGTCATCCACAGTTTGTCTTCTGATCGGCCTGTTCCACTCACACCATGTCCTCGGCCACACCGCAACAGGGGTCAGAATTCCCCTCCTTTTTCAGGCTGAATAATCCACTGTGGATGGACGGCCTTTTGTTTACATGCATCTGTTGATGGACCCTTGGCTCTTGTGAGGGGTGCCTCTGCAGACAAGTGTGTACACACTCCGGTTCTCCTGGACACGCCGCGGGGAGCGGGGCTGCTGGACCGCGTGGTCATTCCTTCTACTTTGTAACTGTGGGGGGGCCGCCATACTGTTTTCACAGTGGGGACAAGAGAGCAGTTACCCCTGATGCATCCGCCTTCCCAGCTCAATGTGTCCTGTGGGCGGCGGTGCCGTCTGTGGTGGGACCCTGGGGACGGGCTTCCGAGACCAGTGACTGTATCCTCACGTGGTTTGTGAGGGTTCCGTGACCTCGTGGTGGCCGAGTGTCCTTCACAGAACGGTCGGTCCTCGGGAAGGACGGACAGGCCATAACAAGCAAAGGAAAACAACTTTCTGGGAAGACTCTTGGAACTCCTATGAAAGACAAGGGGTTTTACCTGAGTAAGACTCTCCCTTTCATCATTTCTCCCTTCACCACCCTTCCCGTCTTCCCTGCTCACTGGTCCACGGTCCACGCGGAGCTCTTCAAAGGCAGCGCCACACTGGCTGTGCGGCTGGGCGCCCTCCAGGGGGCTGTCTGTGCGTGCCCCTCGTCGCCAGCTTAATTCCATCGTCCTGGTCGTTCCTTCGTGTGCCTCCTCCCCGACCTCGTGGCACCTGGTGCCCAGGCAGGTGCACACAGAACACAGCCGTGCAGGTGTCTTTCACTCAGGGCACTTTGCTCCAAGAACACAAGGTAGAATCTTCTTCAAACTCATGCTGTTTCTTCCTTTAAAGAATAAAGTTCATTTTGGGTCATGAAAAAGCTCTGCCTGAAGGATCACAGGAAAACGTCCAGTGCAAAGTGAACTGAAGCAAGGCATTGGACAAAGCACTTCTTATAAAAGGTCTACCATGAAAGCCAAGTAAATGATGATACTTGTATTTTGATAGACTTGAGAAATAAATGTGATGAGTTTCACTGGAATGAAGTACAAAACGTAACAGAGAAGAATGATTTTGAGCAGGATCAACCATATATACCATTAGGAAGCAAGAAGAGATTGAGTCCGGGGCTCCTGGGGGGCTCAGTTGGTTAAGCATCCGACTTCAGATCAGGTTGTGATCTCATAGTTTGTGGGTTCGAGCCCCACATCAGGTTCTGTGCTGACAGCTCAGAGCCTGGAGCCTGCTTCAGATTCTGTGTCTCCCTCTCTCTCTGCCCTTCTCCCACTTGTGCTCTGTCTCTATCTGTCTCAAAAATAAATGTATAAAAAAATTTTTTTAAAGAAGAGATTGAATCCATACATAACCCCAATATTTTATGTTAATTGCTGTCAAGTTCTTCTCTGATAAAAAAAATATTTTAACTAATTAGAAAAACATTAGTCTCCAATCAGAAACCATCCCCCTGGGGTCTGCATGGCCAGTGTGCCTCAGACGAGTTCTCCGGCCTGGAGGACAGTGGACACACGCTTGGAGAAGGAGGGGCAGACAGGAAGCCAACTGGGCACTGCAGAGCCTGGGAAGAAATTTGGGACCAAATCCTCCAAAACCGGGGACGCCAGCTCAGATTCACCAGGAATGGGAGTGAAAATAACATTCTGGAAAACTGAAAGGTGTCCCAAGAATTCCGGGAATGACAGGTGCACAGGCCCCAGACAGCAAACCCGTGTCTCGCAGGCTGTCGGGTCTCAGGCCTCATGGAGCCTGAGGACAGCAGCCTGCACTCGGCCGTGTGACCGCCCACAGTTGACCAGCGGTGTCATCCCAGCCATGGGGAGTAGTGGGAGCGTGCACGTGCGCACCCGCGCATCCTGCAGTGCTCCAGTGCTGCTGCTCCCGCAGGGACCCAGGACTCCATCCTGTAAGCTGGCGAGGACAGGGCGGTTGTGGCCAGCCCCTCCTAAGTGGGGGAGACCGCGGGATGGCCTGCTGTTTCTGCAGAGACACAGGACAGGCATGCGCAACCCCGAGAGTCACGGCGTCCTCTCAGGTGCTGTCTTTGCGACCCCATGGAGCCTGCGTCCCGAGGCCGAGCCGTGTGCGCCTCACTGGCTAGGCTGAGACCAGAGAGCAGCTTCTGGAGCGCTACATAGGAGCAAACAAATCTGTACCCTTGCTGATTGCGACTGGGTGTAATCTGTCATTTAAACACGAATTGAGCCACAAACATTAAATGGACAAGTTAAATAATTAAGGCATTACTTAGGAGTAAGCCGTAGAAAGTGAACTTAAATAGTTCTATGTATTTAGATACATAGACTACATAGGGATGTAAAACATTAGCATATTAGTTTATGGTATTTTCAAATACAAGCTATTTTTTAAATATTTTTTAATGTTTATTTTTGAGAGAGAGAGACAGAGTGCAAACTGGAGAGGAGCAGAAAGAGAGGGAGACACAGAATCTGAAGCAGGCTCCAGGCTCTGAGCTGTCAGCATAGAGACCCATGCGGGCTTGAATTCAGGAACCACGAAATCATGACCTGAGCTGAAGTTGGATGCTTAACCACTGAGCCACCCAGGCGCCCCTCAGATACAAGCTACTTTGAAGTAAGACTTGCCGTATGTTCGAGACCCGACACCGACTGTCCCAGCTACTGGCAGGAGCATCTGCATTCCTGAGACTCCGTGTCCCCATCTGAAAACAGAAATGACGGCCAAGTGCCCTGTAAAGATGTCATAAGGACGTCCTGTGACCACACAGGTGCCGTGTGCCCTCAGGGTCTGTTGATAATTACTGTCCGTGTCTTGGCACCTTATCACAGAACCCCGCACCGCCCCCGCACTGCGTGCAGTGTGTCGTCCGGTGCGTCCCCTTAACTAGGGGGTTATGCCTTCCTGGGCGAGTCTCCCCGTTCTGCCGCAAGGAAACAGACGCTGCAGCACAGGGCTTGTCTGCCCCCCACCCCCCGCCAGGGACATGTAGACACTGAGTCCTCCAGACGGCCTGGGTCGCGACGCCACAGCGAATGCTTCTCACACCCAGAAAACTAGTTTTTGAAATATTATCAGACATCGGCAGGGAAGCTCCCGGGTCACAGAGGACACACGGTGATGTAATGGGCTGTGACTCAGGTTTGCGTGTGTCTCGGGGAAGGAGCTCTGTCACGACGTGTGAAATCACCAAGCAGAGGTAGCGAGAAGGCCGGCTCCCGGCGCGTCTCGGGGACTGGTGCGTGCTTCTATTACAGGTGTGAATTTACTCTGGATTTTTAGCAGAATCGAGTATTACTTCCACATCACCTTTCATGTCTTGGCAAGTCCATCATCAATGACGCAGCCTATCGCAGATCTTTCTAAATCCCTTTTATCTTTTACAAAAATATAGATGGTCTTCTAACACATATCCTCGTGGCAAAATTTTCGAGCAATACAGTGAAAAGCAAAGCCCTTTGCCTGCCCCCTCGCTCACCCTGGCACCTTGCACACCTGTTAATGACGGCGGTCTCACTGCTGCGTGCAAACGTCACTCTCCTCTTCGTCTGAAATGCTGAGGGCGGCACGGCTGGGGGCCCGGAGGGGGTGGCCTCACCAGGCAGCGGTCCCCCAAGGTCGGGCCCCGGGTCTCCAGCAGAGCCGCAGGGCAGCCCCCCTCCTGCTGGCGCCCCACACTCTGCGGGGGGGAGTTGGCTGCCTGAGGGCATGGCTGCCCCCCCGGAACCCACCCCCCACGCCGACCACCACTCAGGTCATGTCAGCCCTTCCACAGTGGGTGTCTCGCGCACACACGTCTATGAGTGTCTGTCAGCAGGAAAACTTCCGGATCTGGGATTGTGGGTCCACAGGTGTGGGCTGGGGGGTAGGGAGCTGGGAGTCCAAAGCCAACCACTCACCCAGTGACCCTAGTGGGAGCAGCGTGACAGACAGCGCCTCTTGTGTGAACAGGCTGATAGTGAGGGCCCCAGAGCGCCTGCGTCCCTGGTACGCCTGATGCCAATCAAGGAGTGGGGGGCGGGCCTCCTCACCCCGTCTGCCCTCTGGTCCCAGCTGCACTAAGTGGGCGCTGAGTGCTTTCCCCTGATGGGACCCAGGCCTCACCCGGAACAGAGACACAGGGATGTCCCCTAAAGCCTGGGCCCGTGTGGGGCTGGAAGCGGCCGGGGCACCCGGTGAGCCTGGGTTCGGATGGGCATCACCACGCCCAGGATGGCCCGCCTGACTGGTCAGCTAGGAACAGAGGCCGGGCCGCCTCGCTCCAGGAGCAGAGGCGAGGAAGCTGGGGCCTTGCCTGCCCTCCGCAGCTGCCCGCACCCCCGGGGCTCGCGGACATGCAGCCAGCGCCTCCCTCCAGCAGTGTGCTGTCCCGGGCCCCCGCCAGCGGCTGTGACACTGTCTCCCCACGTCTGTGGCGGGTTGCTGCTATTTTGGATTGTTCCCTGTGCAAACACCATCTCCGTGCATCCTACTGACTGTTGCAAAGTGACAACAGGACACATCGGGAGGGAGGGGCTCTGGGTTAGCTTCTGCACCCAGCTGTCACCCGTGGAGTGAGGAAGCGCATCATCAGCAGGGCCAGGTGTCCGTCCCCACCAGGGGGCCACCAGAGCCCGAGTGGGGACCTGCCCGACACTGGCAGGTGACCCGGCCGTCTTTCGGCCACCCCTGGATTGCTGCACTGGGGTGTGGCCCGGAAGATGGCACGTGCCCGGGGGCGCAGCGGTGCTCCGTCTCCCTGGGCACCAGCTTCCTGTCTGGGTGTTGGGGGGTAGAATCCGGGGCCTCTGCTCTCCGCCAGTCAGGGGTGGAGAGTCCGGGGGACCTGCCCTGATGGCAGGAATGCGTCACCTGCAGTCACAGAGTGCCTGTCCTGGCAGCCTGGCCCTGGTGACTGAGCAGCAGAGCCCCCGACCGACCTCAGGGTGTGTGCTCAGCGAGTGGAAGCGCAGGCTGCGTGTCAGTGCAGCAGAATCTGGCTCATTCTAACTCGATTCCGTCCCTCTGTGACCCCTGGCCCCCCGCACGTGTAATAGCGCGTGGATTTCTGCTCCGATGGGAGAGTCTCGCCTGCCTGCGGGTCACGGGAGGCCACGCATCCCGCACACAGCTCGTGCTCGAAGCCGAGTGTGGGTCACATGTGCCTCTGGACGGACCCTGGTGCGTGGTCCCCGCCGTGTGGCTCCTTGCCTCTCCTATCCTCCGGGGCCAGCTGTACTTCTCAGGTCCAGGAGCAGGGGGGGACACCGCTGTCCTCGGGTGGGACCCGGGTAAGGGAGGACCTCGCTTCCACTCGGGGCAGCCAGCTGCAGGCTAACCCATGTCTCCTCAAAATTCACACGTTAGAGTCCCAACCCCAGCACAGCAGATATGCTTAGAGACAAGGTCCTTACAGGGGGGTTGCTGAAGTGAGGTTTCCAGAATGGGCCGTATTCCAGTGGGGCTGGTGTCCTTATGGGACATGCTGATAAGGACAGACACAGAGGGACGGCCACATGCAAACAGCCCACGGAGACCCCTTCCTCACTGCCAGCACCCAAAGCTCAGACCTGCAACCCCAGGGCAGTGAGGACGCATCCCGTGGTTCAAGCCGCCGTGTGTGGTGACTTGATGCGGCGCCCCCGCAAACCGAACCACAGACGCTCCCTCCTCCCCGCTTCAGGCTCGCTCTGTACTCCGTCCCCCCTCCCTCCCTCCATTCATTGACACTTACTGATGGCCATAAATGCCGGGTTTTCCCGGGCACTGCGGACAGAACCAGGAACAAAACCAACTTCTCTCAGAGTCCCCCGCCGCTCCCTTTAACCGGAAGTCTCTCTCCCGGACGGCTTTCTGCTCGGACGTTATCCGCCGCAGGAGGTTGTCCGTGTCGCATCTGCAGTCAGGCTCCCGCTTCTGTGTGCCCGAGATTCACGTCCAGGATCCCGGTAGGGAACGTGCCACACTCCACAGAAACGGTGTTCTCCGGTGTCTTCCTAACCGACGGGCAGCACGCCTTGCTTCAGGTCACACCTGTGAAGCACAGAACTTGTCCTGAAGACGTTTGCAGTGATTATTGGTTGAATCCAGGAATAAATGCATCATTTATTTTACTTATATTTTACTAATATAAAAAATTCAATTGTATTGTAAATTAGGGCTTTGTTTTTGTGACCTCTGCAGAATTGTTTTTTGTTTTGTTGTTTTTACTGTCCTCGCACACGCACACAGACCAAAACCAGCTGGAGAGGACATATGTTCCCTCAGACTGAAATTTGATCAAAATGACACTGAATGGACAGTTTCTGTTCTATTTTGTTGTTTCCCTACATGGATTGAATCGACTGTTTCGCCCTCATACGAGCTGTGCCTCTGGATCCGTACGAACAAACACCTCCTCCGTTTTCCTGAGAAAATGCCGTGTGCCTGCAAACAGTAGTTAGTTACTGATATTTACATTCTACCCTGGAAATCATTCAAGTGCATTCATTGACCGTCACTGCTGGGATTAGAGAAAGCGCTTGGGGAGAGGAGATGTGCACTTTGTCGTGTATGGATTCCAGGGGCGTTTGCAGAAGCCGATGGTTCTGAATGGAGGGGACTGTCACGCTCACCGACACGGCGTCTCTTTAAAATGCCAGCATGTCTCCTTCTGCGGGGACCTTGTTCCATGCCACGCGAGGAACTCAGCCATAGGAGAATGGGCCCTACCTGATGGTCCCCCGAGCTTGTCCCTCCTGCCCCCGGACAGGACCTGGCTTGAATTCACCACCTTTCCCGCGGGCCCATCCCTCCCCGGGCATGACAATGACAGGAGGCCGGATCTGCCCTCCCCACACAGCCCTGCCCCGCACCCGATGGTGTTCTCAGCACGAGGACGTGATGCGTCCGTCCCCTCTGAGAGGGTGGCAGCAGCGCTCGAAACAGGCCATGGGTCACGCGCGTCACCCTCCTAGCGGCCATGTGCCAGGGCAGGCATCCGTTGTCTTTCAGGAACAGGAAGCGGAGTTGCGTTTCTGTTACACTGGGGAGGGGGAGGTGTGACCGTCCGGGGTCCCAGGGTCCCGGCACCTGGTGAGTTGCCTCTCACCCACGCTCAAGGTGACGGGACATCTCAGGTCATAATCGTTCTGAGATCTCATGGAGGTGGGGACCTGAACAGACACTGGCTGCATTTGGTTGTCCCCACCCAGCGTTCCATAAACGCACTACATGTGTGACAGGGACAAATGCACTGTGCTGTACACACTGTCACTGAGAACAAGTGTGTGTCAGGACGCCGCACCATGCAGTTATTAATGTGACACATTCTCACAACCTGCAGAGACCTTGGGATGCCTGTTTCTGCCGGATCCTTCCGGGGCCCTGATTTCTACACTTGTCAGTGTTGGCAAATCGCATTTGCACCATGACTTTCAAAGTACCTTAGAAAGAGGTTCTTGTCAACAGAGTGCATTTCCAAATTCCAGTGCAACGGCTGGGCTCTGAACTCAGTTGGGAGGGAGCACATCTCATAACTGGAGGTTCTAGAATATTCTACATGAACACTGACAACATACTTGTCCTGGGGCTTCCAAAGACCCCTGGACAGGAGCGGGGGCCTTTCCAAAGGGGCCTCCCCAGCCTCTTGGGGCGGCTTTCCCACTGTGGCTTCACTTTAACAAGCACCAAACTGTGTTCCTTATTGCTTCCTTAAAAGGACAAATTTATTTTTGAAAAATCTTCCAAACAGTTCCCTCTCCTAGATCGTCTTTCTGCAGTTGGGTACGTGATACAGGCATTCTAGGAAAGTCGTGTGTTTTCTTCACAACCCACCAGGTATCACTGTGCAATTCACAATACGAAACTGAGTTCCTAAGGGCCTTTAACAAACCGGAAAATTGCGGTACCTGCTTACCGTCCACTAGTTTTCTCTTACCTCCCGGAGCACCGTAAATTCGCTGAAAAGCAGGACTAATTATGCAACCTTCCCTGTCTCTCCTCTCCCGGAAGATTGTGTGACACCGGCCCCTGGACAGGGCTGGGAGGCCCCCGCTGTGGACCCTAACGCAGGCACTCGAACGTGGAGTCCAAGACCTGTCTGCCAAGTTCTGATGTGTTTGCTGAATGTGGTGAGGTGAATACCCCCAGGAGAGTTGACGGGGAATGACCACAAACCGGAAACTACTAGAAGGTTCAGTGGACCGCGGACCCTTGTTCACCCTCCGTGGGGCATCCGTGCAAACACCATACTTGCCTGATGTGCCTGATGCCAGATAAGGCCTCCTGCCAAGTCACAGCGGCCATCAGAGGTCACGGGAGTGCCCGGTCCCCGCCGCAGAGGTCTCTGCATGCTCCATCCCTGCACTGAGAGGCCACTGGAGCACTCTGTCCCTGCGCGCAGAGGTCACCCGTGTGCCCCGTGCCCAGCACAAGTCAGTGACTCGTGCGTGAGTTTTCTCAGGACACAGTTCTTTGATGACAAAACCCACAACCCTCTCCTCTGCAGGCTGTGGGGCGGACTGTGTTACAGTGCACATGTGCACATGCTTCTGCTGTGACCATTGTCCTGGCGGGCACAGGAGGGCAGCTTCAGTGGGACAGGTGCGAACATGGGCTGTGGCAGGCCACGCCCAGATCAGGAAGGCCAAGGGTGTCACACAAGATGCAGGGAACTCGGGAGGAGCAAGGAGATGCTGAGGAAGAGCGTCTGCAGCGTGCTCCTCACCAGCACACGTGAGCCGTGCCAGACACAACACTACTGACTGCATGCCCCTGTGTGTGTGCGTGCAGGGCTGTGAGCATGCCTGTGTGGGTGTGTTAAGTGTGTGCGTGCATGAGCGTGCCTGTGTGTGTGTGTGCATACAGGTTCTGAGCGTGCATGCAGTTTTGTATGTGCATGCTTGTGTATGTGTGCAGGGGGTGTGTGTGTGCATGCAGGTATGTGTGTGTGAGCAAGTGTTTGTGCTGTTGGCCACGTGCCTCTCTGTGTGCAGGTGCATGCTTGTGTACAAGTGTGTGTGCATGAGCATGCGTATTGTGTCTGTGCAAGTGTGTGCTTGTGGTTGTGCCTACATGTGGGTGTGCATGAGCAAGCATGTGTGTGCAGGTATGTGGGGGCCTGAGCATGCAGGTGTGGGTGGGTGGGTGAGCGTGCATGTGTGTGTGCACCCAGGTGAGTGTGTGCGTGTGCGTGCGCATGTGCCAAATGCACAAGGCAGTGGCTACATTTAAAAATGCATAATCTCAGAGTTTCAGCAATGACCTTGGAGGACTGCAGCCGGAAAGAGGTGGGTCCAGGGCCAGGTTGCACTCTGACCTCACAGGTTATGTCCTCTCTGCATGCGGAGATACTGGAAGAGCGAGAGGTGGGTCCCGGCCACCAGGAGCCGCTGTCGGGAGGTGACAAGGGGGCCTGGCCTCCTGGGAGAGGCAGAAGCCAGGCTGCGGAGCCAGCGAGCCAAGCCCACCTTGCAGGACTCCAGTCTTCCCTCTCTCACGTACTCGGTCACACTCCCAGCCCCAGCAGTGTCCCCTCCTGCCACCCCTAAGACCCCGGGGTCCAGGGTGATTCTTCCAGCCACAGGGCCTCCACCTGAGCGACCTCTGTCCTGCACGTCTCCCTGCACCCGTGACCTGAAGTCCCACATCACTGCGTCATTGTCCCCAAAGTGCCCGCTCCATTTCAGCACTAACTGTGCCCACAGGCATCCTTCCTGGCAGCAGATGAGCACAGACCCTGAGGACAGGAATGGCTTCACAGACCCTCGTCCCGGTGGGCCCACAGGCCTCAGTCCCGCCTCTGCACATGGGCAGCGGTGCCCGTGATGACAATGACAGGGCAAAGGCTTCACCTAATCCTTCCCGTTTACAGCCCACGTCCGGACAGCGCAGCCTCTGCCCCACGTGTCCCTGTGCCCTGTGGCTTTGGCACCAGTGGGCAGAGTCACCTGCACTGGGAAAGTATGTGGGCTCCTGAGCTCGGGGCTGTCCCTGCGTCCCTGGCATCCATCACTTCTGGTTTGTATTGTGATGATTTATGGACACGTCTTCTCTGCACTTCCAGCCTGCCTCGATATGTCCTTGTAGCTTCGGAGAAAGATACTTAATTTTCTTTCTGATAGGAGAGGGGGCATTTGCAGAGTAGGCCAAACCAGGAGAAAAGCCCAGGCCCTCACCCCATGTGGGGCCGCTGAATCCATGACCTTGTGTTCTCCAGGGGCACAGCTCACCTCGACAGCTACCAGCCATGAGCCCCTCTGGTCTTCCTGAATTTTATCACGAAGGACTTCCCGACCTTTCGAAAAGACTCAGGCGCTTACGTCCCCGGCGCCTGCAGACAGGGCCTTGATCGGGTAGAAGCGGATGGAAGGAAGCAAGGCCGACAGCGTCCTTCCAGTGCCGTTATTTTTGGACCTGCTCAGTGACATCCCTTTGGACTGAATACAGTGACCACAAGAACTGGCCCTCCTCAAGGGGAAAATCTGGTGGGTTTTCATTCTGGCTGAATTTTTCACTTTCTGTCAACTCAACAAGTACAAACTCATCAACTGGACAGGAGACACTCTCTTTTGTTCCGTGGGGGCCGTGGGGGCCAAGGGCAGACCGCCCCAGACCACCCCACTCGGGGGTATTGCTGTTCTACCTCGAAGCCAGTGAGGACTTGACACGGGCCCTCTCTGCCCACCCCAAGCAGGAAGTACATGTTGCGGGTGAGGGGAGCCCCCTGGTGGCCAGAAGGGCACATTCCCGGCCGAGAAGGCCTAGGAAGGACTGGCCCTGCCCACTCATACACCGCACCTGTTCCGGCCCCACCCGACCCTGCCCAGGCCCTTCCCAGCCTCTGGGCACCTGCATTCCTCGGCTTGTGGTCACAGCACTCCAGCCTCCACTGCCACCATGACCTCTGTCCCCCGGAGTTTCCTGTCCCGCGAGGAACCTGGGATTGCTCCTCACCAACTCCAGGTCATGCACTCAGTCGTGTCTGAAGAATCCCGGGTTCCAGGATTCAGAGGTGACGTTGCTGGGGACGTCAAAGCCCACTACGGCCCCAGAGGCACTGGTGCCCTGAGCCTTCCACCGCGAGAGCCCTGTCTTCCTGACCCGTGTCCTCTTGCGGGACGACCCGTCACCACATCCAGCTGCGAATCTTTGGGAACCACCCCTGCCATGTCCTTCAGCACAGACTCCAACCCAGGCCCCAAAGGCGTATTTGCAAAGCCTACCAGCTCGCGGCCTGAGAGTGCATCCCATACCCCAAATTCAGTGTCCAAACCTGAACTGGTCCTCTGCGGCTCGTGCCTGATTCCCTCCTCCCCTGGCCTCCCAGAGGCAGCAACGGGATGTCCACGAATCAGGCTGAGCATGGCCGGCCTGCCTGCTCTGCCCAGCAAGCCCAGGACTCTCCTACAGAGCCTCCCCCCGTCCTCCCTCTGCCAGGACCCTGATCACCCTGCACTGTCAGGGTGTCTGTCCTATGGGTCTCGACATTCTCATGCTGCAGACCCTGATCTCCAGGTCACTTTACCTAATGGCTTCAGAACTCGATCTCGGTTCTTGAGGCCACTGTCCTGCTTGAGTAGGTCCTAAAGAAGAAAGGAGAAAAGGAGAAAGAAGATTGTGTTCACACAGTAGGAACCCGAGAGACTCCAGGGGAAACGGAGCGTACATCTCCACTAAGACACCCAGAACGAAGGTCAGGATGGTGGCGTCACCGTTGGCGAGAGAGCAGCTCCGTGGACACACGCTAGGCTGAGTGTTGGTGCTCCGATTCGCAGCCTGTGAGGAGGCCAAGCACGGGAACCCTCCTCCCTCAACTTCCAAGTCCACACGCCAGGTGCCTGTTTGGACAGACCCACCCGCGCACGGGGTGGGGGCCTTCCTCCTGCACGGGGGCCCCTTGCTCACCCCGCTCCGGGAGAGACACCTGTTCACCTTCCAGATGGATGTGACGGTCCACAGCCTCCTGGCCTCAGCGGCCCACCGGGACCAGCAGGGAGGCAGGCGGCCTCTCGAGGCCAAGGTCCTTCTCTGAGAGACCAGGAGAAGAGGGGTGTCCTGAGGGGCGATTGTATCTGGCCTCTTCTTTCTCGACACACACACACCCTCTTTTCCTCTTTCTGGCTCGCGTCCAGGGACTCAGTTTCACGAGGACCTGAGGAGGCCGCACAGGAGCCTGGCACTAACCCAAAGCCGAGGGGGCCGCCACGGCTCCTGACGCTTGAGTGGGCACCAGAGCGTGAGAGGGCTTATAGGGCGCAGCCACGGCCCAGGGGAGCTGCAGTGTTAGTCTGGGCGGCAAGTCACGGTCAGGGCTCAGACCCACGTTCATGGCCTCAGGCTCGGCCGCGGACACTGGTCTGTGAGCAGTCCGACGCCAGAGGCTCCAGGAGCAAGCTGCCCAAAACACGGCTCTTGCGGGCTTTGCCCGCCGCTTGCGTGCTCTCCATCGATTCTGCCCTTACGATGAGGGTGCTCGCGGTCCTGGGCATGGCGCTGCTGGCGGCCTGCACACACGGCTGCCTCCCCTTCATCGGGACCCGCGAGGACCGCCTCTGGGGTGAGTAACAAACGAATCACTGTCTCTTGACCTGATGAAGTTACCGTCCGCAGTCAACAGGAAGCGTCGTGGCTGAAATGATGCCCGTTGGGGCCCCCGTGCTGTTCTGTCGTGTGCTCTCCCCAGAGGAGAACAGTAGCTCCGGAGGGCCATGGGGTTACAGTTCTAGCTGAGGAGTGACTCCTGTCCTCTGATTCACCAGGAGGGTCTCGGTCTTATCTGCTCGTATATTGACAAAAGTTTTCTTTGGAAGATGTGGCTTGCTCCTTTGCTACAAAGACTTTTCATTAAATCATGTCTATGTGTTTTCTGGACTTGGGACGCTACAGTGTCCAACCCGGTTGAGAAGGGGGGGGGGGTGGTTAAAGTGATCACAGATCAAATTCTGCTTTTGTTTGGCTAAAAAAGAAGGAAAAAGAAAAGGCACTGAACTTGAAGGGAGTTTTCCCCAGCACAATGGTGGAGGGGCGCCTGGTGGGTGCTCTTGCTTCTGGCCTCGGGGTCCGACCTCCCCAGCAGGCCCCGGCCTCCCCCAGCCTGGCTGGACTCCCTGCTGACCCAGGGCCCCCCCAGGGGTGGGAAGACCGTCCTGCTGCTGGCCCACACAGTCCACATCCCACTTCCCGTGATCGGGGGCTCGGTGACCACACAGGAAGATGCACCAGAGTCCTTCACAGGCCCCCTGCCCCCTACGAATGTGCCCCTGCCCCAGGCAGCAGAAGTGGGGGGAAGATCCATCAGGGTTACATGCGCAGTGCTGCACTTGGGGTACTGAATCCACTGTCTCTGGGCGGTACCAGGAAAAATAAAAATGGACTCACATGTTTTAGCACCTCGAAATGAAAGTGGTCCCACCTCGCCCTCGGAGTCAGGCAACCCAGTGGCTGCGTGCGGCAGATGCCCAGCAAATGTCTGTGGATTAATTACTCTGTCCTTTTATTCATATTTATTGAGGCCCTAGTTCTGTAAAACCAAGGTAACAGAAGTTAGAAGTCACGCGGCTACCAGACAGCACCGTTCCGCATCAGAGACGTTCAGCAGGACGTAAACACACGCGTGCACCACACTGTAGTTTTGGAATCATGCTCTTACACATCGGGATGTGTGGTTCCTACAGCTGCACTGCAGCAACTTTTATTATCACTTCCCCAACCTGAGAGTTTGATTTCTTTGCGCTTGAACTTTGAGTAAATATAGAAAATACGTAAATAATGCACAACGCAGCATCCGACCAGACGGCTGCACTTTGGGGGTTGATTTATTATCAGCTGGAATATTTTGAAGCCGGCTTATTAATAATTTACTTTACGAGTTACCTACGAAAAATATTTCTCTTGTAATGCTCCAATTTTATATTCTTTAATATGAGAGATTATTTTTTCCAACTGGCAACAAGCTAACAGAAGCTTTGAAACAAGATAATTATTCACTCATTACTTTCTTTGAAATATGATTTTTATCAGTCACATTTCACCATCGCCAGTGTAGATGATAATACGGCTCTACTTTTTCGTGAGTCTGGGCTCCTGCCACAGGACCGGGGGCTTCACTGAGCCAGCAGCCTGGGCATGGAGCTGCCTGGGGGCTCTGTGTGGTGCACTCTCCTGGGTTCGTGCAGTGCTTGGTCACCGCCCGGGGGGCCCAAGACGCCCGTGTCCAGGGTCCAGTCACGGCCCAGGAGGGTCCCAGAGGCCCGTGTCCAGAGTCTGGTCACGGCCCAGGAGGGTCCCAGAGGCCCATGTCCAGGGTCCGATCACAGCCCAGGAAGGTCCCAGAGGTCTGTGTCCATGTCCGGTCACGGCCTAGGAGCGCCCAGAGATCGGAGGTGCAGCTGTGTCCAGGATCACTGTCTTCCCGGGGCTTCTCCGTGGAAGCTCCCCTCCCCCGCCCGGACTGGCATCCGGCTGATAAACACTCACGGCACACGTAAATCCCGGACAGACGCACTGAGGGTCAGTCTGTGACCTGTAGCAGTCTGAGAGACAGAAGTGAGGCCGTGGGGACGTGGAGTCTGGACCCGGAGTAGGATCCCAGGAGGGCTCAGCCCGGGGAGGAATAAATTGATGCACCTCAGCGTTCTCTATAGATGGTGGAGCGAGATTTTGTTTTTGTCAAAAATACACGCAGGGCTCTGTGGGTCTAAGGAACAGGGTGAGTCCCTTCTCCAAACCTGCACGGAGTTCCTCACGCAAGTCACCGTGTCCATCAGCACACAGAGTGGGGGTCTAGATATGTACAGTTGTCCTCATGGCCGTGTTCCAGAAACAGGTTACAGCAGCAACAGCAGATGAGAGGACAGTGGACACGGAAGCAGAGGAGCTGCCTGCAGACATGGGAGCCAGTGAGCGCGTTTGGAAAGGGAAAGTCTGCAAACTTGATTCCCGCCGATTGCGTTTCAGCAACAGGGATCAGTAACATGAGGATCAAAACTCAGAGCTGAGAACAGAACCAAGTCCTCAGAGCTGGTCGGCGGGGACACTCGTGGGCACCCTGCACGGTTGATGGCTTCAGAGAAGGAAGACTTGGGCAATCTGGTTTGACCTTTCTCTTTAAACGAGCGGTCTGTGGAAACGGCTACCTCCTTCTTCCTCCTGAAGGGCTTCCCCAGCTCCAGCTCTGCCGCATGAGATAATTATGTCTTGAGGAGAACTTTCTGGAGGGATGTACACCCCGTGGAAGCTGTGACTGTCCTTAGGAGGTGGGCGCCTCCAGACTGGCTGCGCCACAGAACTCTCTAGAATTCAGTTTTTGGAATGAAACGCAGAGGCAGGTTTGAAGTCTTTGTGTCTGTGATGCTGGCCGAGCCCTTGTTTGCAGCCCCAGCAAGCACGCCTGAGCTCCCCGGCCTGGGCTGGCTCAGCCCCGACGCCCCCTGGAGCGCTCCCCATCCCCTCGCAGAGGGAGGGCCACCCGGCACGCAGGCTCCTCGCTTCTCCCAGAATCCCAGGGACGATCCACATGGAGGTTTCACCTTCTTGCAGCACACTCAGAACAGACAGGGCCTGGGCGGAGGAGCGGTGGGAGGGCGTGTGGAAGGTGCCCGCGTCGGGGTCCGCCACACGCGAGACCCTGTTGGACACCAGCGGGTGGTGGGGCTCTGCTGGGGTCCCCGCCTCCAGGAACCTGCTGTCTCCAGATCTGCAGACGCTCCTAACAGTGCGAAGGCCCTTATTTATTCCTGCAAGGAGATCAGTTACATTTCAGGACAGAGACCGCCTGTCAGGCACACTCACTGCTTTGTTTTCTGGGATACCTGTGCCTCCTTAATTCCAAATGTAGACATTTGCCTTTCGAAAAAGAGTTTTATTCCTGGGGCACCTGGTGGCTCGGTGGGTGAAGCGTCCGATTCTTGATTTTGGCTCAGGCCATGATCACAGGGTCATGAGATCGAGCCCCTCCTCGGGCTCCATGTTGAGTGTGGAGCCTGCTTGGGATTCTTTCTCTGTCCCTCCCCCGCTCGATCTCTCTCTCAATATAAATAAATAAACATTAAAGAAGTAAAAATAGCTTTAGTCCTCTACGGTGTGTAACGTGTGAAAACATTCTGATAGTCTGCCTATTCTCACAAACGCGTTTCTGTGGATGAAGTGTTGATTACACAAAGATGCCCTAGTAACAGCGGCGCCTCGTGTGCGTCACCGGGAGAACGGGCCTACGATGTTACCATCTGGAACCTCGCATTTTGACCCGGATTTGGAATCGTGAATGACTCCCTCACCCCTCGGGGGATGCGAGAGCCGAAGAGCGCCAGCCCGTGCCTTACAGACCAGAGCTGCTCGTTCCTGTGGCTCCGGAGGTGCACGTCCCGGATCCAGGAGCAGATCTGGTGTCCGGTGAGGCGTCGGGTGACAGCACCCAGCTGTGTCCTGGGGGACGGGCCCTGCGCGGTCCTCACAAGAGCTCCAAACCACCTCGGGGGCTCTGCCTCGTGACCTGATCACCTCCCAAAGCCCCTCCGTCTTCACACGGCTGCGCTGGACCCTAACCTTCAGTATACAAATTTTGTGGGGATGTGAGCATTTAGACCATAGGACTTGTTAAACATTTCGAGCATGAAATAAAGTAAAATGGAAGACTCGTCATTGGAAACCGCTGGTATATTTAAGTGTTTTATCTTTTGTTAAATGCTCGACTTAAAATAGGAAAATACTAGGAACTCACCACATCACTGATTGGGTAGCAAGATACTCAGAGTTCTTCGGAATCACCCATGGTGTCTGGACAAGTGAGAATGGAGGGCGGCCAGACCGGCCTCCGAGGAGGGGAGGGGGTGCGGGCCCGCTTGCTCCTCGCGCTCTGCAAGGGGGAGCTGGCACCCGCTTTGCGATGTGGGAACGGGGCCCGTGGGGCCAACTGACCAGGACCCCACAGATCGGGCCCAGGAGCCGTGAGCCTGTCGCCACCTCATGTGGACTCGGAGGAGAAACTGAAGGTGGCAGAGGGTGACCGACCTCCAATGTGCTTCACGGTGGGTGTGTCTTTCCACAGGGAAGGGCCGGGACTCTGCTGTGACCCGAGTCGTGGAGGAGACCAGGCGCGCGGTGGACGAGGCCATCTCCCGCACCCTGGAAAGGTGGGCTTACGGAGGGTGAGGGGAGCACCCCGGGGTCAAGATTCACCACCGGCCCAGCGTCTCCACTTTACAGATCAGGGGAGCTCACTGCTAATTCACCCCCTGGTTTCAGGAGCCAGAGCCGGAAAGAACCCATATTCAGTCATCGAGAAACACAGTGATCTTCCCGGTCCTCCAGGTCCTGAGGGCCGGGGACTTCTCCCCAGGGGGTGAGACTCAGGAGGGGGGGTGCGGGGAGACTGGGCCAGGCCCTGCTGTCCCCTTAGGGACTGGCCGCAGATCTCGCGGAAGTCTGCGTCTCCACCCCAAGGCTACCCGCAGCGGGGAGCTCCTGGGGCTCTGCAGGGTATTTTATCGGGAAGTTTTGCGTTTTGAGAACTCTCAGTAATACTTACTACTCAGGCGGTATTTCACGAGGGATAGTGCCGCCCCTGCTTGGGACAGCCGGCTCCGTGCTGGCGCTGGGGTTCACCTCAGGTCCACGCTCCTTCTGTGAAGACAGACACTTAACTCAGGGATGCGCACGCTGCAGCTCATCAAAAAAAAATATTGTGGTTGATTAGTGATAAAGAATCAGCTTTGAAGAAGAATTTTAGTAATAAAATATTTTTATGCCTCAAAACAAATCTATTCTGTAGCTGAGACAGAAAACAGACCTTTCTCCTTAACACCGTCCTGAGCTGGAGCGGGGGTGACATGGAGTCTTCCACTCGCTCACTGGTGGTGGCTCCACGTTTGGGGAAAGTGGTGCGAAGACAGAGCAAGGTCCCCACGGAGGGTCAGGGCAGCGACAGTGCAGGGGTGGGGCCTTGCCGTCCGGGTTAACGGGCAGCCCACTGCACTCCATGCCGATGACCGGGACGCTAGGGACGCGGTCACCCCAGCCAGAGCAGCCACGTCTGTGAGGCTGAGACCCACCCCCTAGAGCCACCACACCCCTTCCCCACGCGCCTGCATGCCCCGTGGGGCCTCGCCCCACCGGAGCTCGGGGCCACGCTGTCTGACAGCTGACACGTCATTCACTAGATACGGAGCCTTCGTACGGGACACACCACACATAGTGCGGGGGGAAGAGGGGGTGTCCCAGCTCTGCCCCCACCGGCTCGAGGGCCCAGACATGGGGCTCTGGCTCCAGACTCTGCTCTCTTCCTGCCATTGCTGTGAGGTTTTTTCTTTCTGGGTCCACGGAGTGGGTGGGGTCCACGGAGGTCCCTGGAAGGACCAAATGCCTTTAATATCCTCACCCCCGAAAGTGCACAAGCCCGATGGCCGGGACGCGAGGTCACCCCGGCTGTGACAGGTGACCAGGGAGCAGCCTTAGTCCTGCTCGTCCTGAAGCGGAGGGAGAGGGACACTCAGGGAAGCAGACAGACAGACAGAAGGAGGGGAGCAGAGAAGGCAGAGGAGAGACATCCGGGGCGGGGGGGGGCGGGGAACAGTAAACATGGTCAAGGAAGGAAGGGCTCCCATGCCCGGGGCCAGAACCCCACCGTCTCAGGTCTGTTACCACATGTTCTGGGCTCTGACCCCACATGCCCGGGGTTATGACCCCATGGACTCAAGGCCATGACCCCACCTCCCCGGGCTGGTTCACATGAGTGTGGACACCTTTGTACTGAAGGCTGTGACCTCACATACTTTGGCTGTGACTGCACGTCCCTAGGGCTGTGACCACATAGGCTCAGGGCTATGACCCCTCATGCTTTGGCCATGATCACATGTATTCTGGCTGTGACCCCACATGCTCCGGCCATGAGCCCAGGGGGCTGGGGCCCAGGCACTGCTGGGAAGTGGCCCTGGTGAGCCAGGGGACCGGTGAGCAGACAAGTGAGCCTCGGCTGCGCCCCGCAGGCCCCCTGAGCCTCCCAGGGAGGGTCCCGAATGCCTCCACTCTCGACGATGACATGCCTTGAAGGGCTGATGACCGGCCACCTCCTCTCGGTGACGCTTCAGCAGCAGGGGAGCCGGTGGGGCGGGAGGTGCTGGCTCCCGGAACCTGGACGGCGCCGAACCCTCCGCTCGGCCTTGGGGCCGTTTCCGATGTTCATGGTTTGCGGGAGAGAGTGTGTCACTCGGCGGGCGCAGCCAGGTCTGCGGTCTCTCGGGGGCCTTCTGTGCGGACCCCGCAGGGCTTCAGGCCCAGCAGGGGTGGGGGTGCGCACCGTGAGGCTTCCGGATGCGAGAGGCCAGGAACACCAGTCGTGGGGGACGCCGCTGGGCACCTCGTGTCGGGGAGATTTCCGTTCTAGCACACACGGCGGTGTGGCTGCTGTGTCCTGTGGCTGCCGACTTGGCCCCGTGACCTCGCCAGGCTGCAGGTGCACAGGGCGGGTCACTCACCTGCTGGGACCGCAGCAGAGGCATCTCAGGCTCTGGGTGCGGAGGTTTATCTCACACTGTCCCGCACAGGCCCTGTCCCCTCGCTAAGCCCAGAGCCCTGGCAAGCAGTGCGGTATCGGCCCGACCCCGAGCTCGAACCTGCTCCACAGTGTCTGCTGAAGTCGTCAGTGACGGCCGATGGACACGGCCACGGACGAGTGACCCACTCCGTGTCTCCTCTTGTGCACAGAGACCTCAGCGAACGAGAGAGCCTCTCTCCGTCTCAGTTGCTGTCTTTGTCCAAGCTCCCCGAGCCCTCCAGCCGCGCCGTCTCCCGAGCGGCCGAGATCATGGAAGCTTCCGTGCAGGCCGTGAAGAAGAGAGTCTATGGGAAGGCCAGGAGATCTCAGCGTCCCCCCGGTGAGCCCCCCAAAGTGCCCCCGCCCAGAGCCGCGGCCCGGGAGGGGCAGACCCCAGGCCGGGTGGGACTTCATGGCCTGCACACAAATGGGGTCCCTGCTCGCTCCCAGGACCGCCATGGTGGCTCTTAAATAAACACGCTCAGGCAGGCATCGCGTGTGTCCGCAAGCACCTGGGAGGTCACTGTTGCCCGTCCGCTGAACGGAACCTGGGCGTCCTGTGTGGTGGCCGGAAGGAGTGTGGGGCGGTTCCACGCACCCGGGCAGAACTTGGGGAGCTGCCAGGAGCTTCGGAACCAGCAGGGACAGCGAGCCGTTGCCTGTCACTTGCTCAGGGCCTTGGAGAACCGGTGCGCTCGATCCAGACCTGGGCACCACCTGGGCACTGGCTGCCGGCTTGTGCGGCTTTTGGCAGAACAGAACAGACTTGGGCTCCAGCTGCATCGGGTGAAAGCACTCAGTGGTGCAGGGCCCTGGGGTGGTGGCTGTCGTGGCCACGGGCACATTGTCAGCCTTGAGGTGGGCAACTAGAAGGCACGATTTTTAAAAAACAAACATCCAGACTTCTCCAGTGTGGTGCCATGAGCTCCGGGGTCCCTTCCTCCGACCTCGCCTTAGACCCTTAACCCGAAGTAGTTACTTAGCTTTACAAGGAGACGCACTTGGCTGAGTCAGGGCCACCAGAGTCCTCAGACGTTAGACTTACCAGGCTCAGTGATTCATCTGATGTGGTTTGTTTCAAATTGCGGGGCGGAGCCAGGGCTCCAAGGGCTAGAGGCCCCGTCCTGTCCTGAGCTTTGCCCGGCCACAGGGGTGCCGGGGCGTCAGACATCGGGCAGAGGGGCTTGGTCCAGAGCAACACGCAGAACTGAAGAACCCCATGATTTAGGGAGTTTCCCGTGGTTTCCAGTGTCAACAGTGTGGACAGGTGCAGACAATGTAGAACGTGAGGAAAGTAAGTGAGGCGAGCCGCAGCCCGTGGCCTCATCACACGGTGTGTACAGCTGTGCCCAGGTGCCCTGGCGCCGGGTCCATCCTCGGCGCAGCGGGGATCGTGGTTCCGGGTGGCAGGCATGGCCCTGCTCCCACGGCGCCGAGCGCTTCCGCCCTGGCGTGTCTGTGCTCATGGCGTGAGCGGCGCGCATTTTTCCCCGTCGGTGGAACAGAAAGCGTGGCCGGGGCCCCTGGGCTGCAGGGCTGCTCGCTGCACGCTGATGCTCAGGAGCTGGTCTCGAGTCTCCCCGGTTCACACGGGGTGCGTTCTTCCCCGTGTCCCTCTGGTGAGCAGCACAGGCTCGTGGGCAGCTGTTAGGTCAGCTCAGGGTATTATCTGGAAGATCTGTACAAACCATCTTGGAGAAGTGACTGAGATTCCTTATACGAACATGAAGAAAGCAGTCCTGGCTTTGGTTTGCTTAACAAACAGCAACAGAATTGGAGAAAAATCGAATAAATAAGAGACTGGTTTCTGGGGTCCTAATCTGGAAAGGTTTAGGAGAAGGGTCCCACTCATCATTGCACGGAATAAGGGTCCATGGAGGGACACACGGACGCTGCCAGCACGCTCCGGGGACGGGCTAGGACTGCGCCTGGCTGCCACCCGTCTCACTGGGGGCTGCGGCGGGCACGGGGCAGGTGCCCCGCTAGGTGGCTTACATCTGGAGGCTCGGAGCTCTGACGTGCTTTTCTGAATGGTCACAAAGCACAGGTAGGTTCTAAACGCCCACCTGGCCACAGGGAGGAGGCTCCTGGGGCCGCTGAGCTGCCGGCTTAACAGGGACCAAGCCCTCACCCCGGGGACAGCGAGGCTTCTGTGTGAACCCTGAATGCAGAGGCGGAGACCCCCCAGGGCTCCGGGCCGGCACACCCCTTCTCGGCAGGCCCGCAGATACTGACGGGCCCTTGATGCCCGGACACTTCTCCTCAGATGTCCTGCCGGAAGACGTGCTGACCATGATCGCGAACCTGTCCGGGTGCCTGCCTCACATGCTGCCCCCCAGATGTCCAAACAGCTGCCTGGCTGACAAGTACAGGCTCATCACAGGCGCCTGCAACAACAGGTATGTCCTCTGCGTGTGCTCGGCTCCATCCCGACATGGCGCGAGGCCCTCCTGGGGGAGGCTGTGGATCGTCTGGGGTCTCCTACCACCTCTGAGCACCAGGCCCCTCCCCCCTCGACCATCTCGCCTGCTCGCACAACCACCAGCATCCCCTGGACACCCTGACCCCATCCGCCTGTGTCCCCTGGACGCCCTGACCCCGCCCACCTGTGTTTCCTGGACGCCCCCACCCCGTCCGCCTGTGTCCCCGGACGCCCCCACCCCGTCCACCTGTGTCCCCTGGACGCCCTGACCCCGTCCACCTGTGTCCCCTGGATGCCCCAACCCCGTCCGCCTGTGTCCCCTGGACGCCTCCAACCCTGTCCACCTGTGTCCCCTGGACGCTCCTGACCCCGTCCGCCTGTGTCCCCTGGAGGCCCCACCCCATCCACCTGTGTCCCATCAACACCTGCCCGTAGGTCCAGTGAAGGGACACCCAGCCTGTGCACAGCAGGGTCCACAGGAAGGAGGGAGTGACACACAGCACAGGGTGACAGTGATGTGGAGGACGGAGAGCAGATGAGAGCGTGACGGCGCTGGAGTCCTGGGCTCGGGGCTGGGGAGGCCCAGGAGCTGTGGGTTCAACTTAGACCAGAACCCTGTGGAGGAGGAGGCCGAGGAGGGGGTTCTGTCAGCCCAGACGCAGGGCTGGGTCACAGGCGGAGTACGGGCAACGGGGTGGCGCTGGGAGAAGATGGCCATCGGTCATGCACACATTCATCATTCCCTATTTATTCAGAACCCGCTGAGCGCCCTAAGAGCCAGGGGACACATGCTGGAGAGTGGGACAGCCCGTCCTCACAGGTGACAGATGAGGCCATGGGCCCCCGTGGGTCCAGCATAGACAGAACAGCTCCCATTTTTATTACACAGTTTCCCAGAGTGAAGGCCAGATCCCAGGATCACTGCACCCCCCAGTCTCCAAATGAAAGGAGACAGGGGCACCCATGCGGCTGGTCGGGGGTGGGGGCCGCGCCCACGGGGCCACTGTCCAATGGGTGGAGGGTGATGCCCGCGCACACGGGGCTGCTGTCCAAAGCGGAGGGCGACGCCCGTGGCAACGAAATCCTCAAGGCAGGAGCTCCCAGATGCTGGACATCCCTCCTGCACTCCGCAGTCCGCTGAGGGCGTCCCCGTGCCCGGAGCCCCCCCGGCCCCCTCCCCAGGAGGGACCTCTGTGGGGAGCAGGGTGCCCCCGTGGGGAGCCCCACCCTGGCCGCACCTCCTCCCCCCCGTGTGGCCCCGGCTCCCGCCGGTGCTGCCTCTGCCTGGGGCGGAAGCCTGCGTGACGCCCGGCAGGTGAGCCCTGAGTGCACAGGCGCCACACCACTGATGGCTGTTTCGGGTGCGCGTCTGTGCCACACATACCAACACGTGTGTGCTCGCACAGGCCCCAGCTCCCACCAGTCCCACAGGACTTGGCGTCACCCCCGGCGTGGTGCACGCGGCTGAGCTCGTGCACGGGAGGGAGGCGCAGCAGGTGTCCCTTTCTGATCCGTGTCTTCCTACCTGAGAGAGCAAATTCTCCGCTTGGGCAGTTCTGGTCACTGCGCCGTTTCCACACGTACCAGGTCACATCACGCATCTCTTACCGCGGTTCTGAAGGCAGCGTTTGTCAGTGGCAGGAAGCCGGGACTCGTTCGTCTGAGGCTCCCCGGTGGTCAGACTTCTCTGCCAGGTTTCAGAGGGTCACACCGTGGACATACTGGCCGTCACCACCGTGTCCCGCTTCCTGTTTTCCCTAAATTCCCCAGCACTTCCTTCTGAATCCCGTGGGTCTTCCCGCACACTTGAACTGGGACGCACAGCGGGCTGTTCTTGTTTCCCTTCTTCCTTAATCGAGTCCCTTCTCATCCGGCAGCTCTGGCGCCGCGGACGGTGGGGTGCTGGCCAAAGGCGACTTGGGACTCAACGGTACAAATTCTAAGTCTCACGCTGGGCGTAAAAACTCGCCACTTGCACTGGTCTCCTTGCAGCGTGGACCGCACGCGTGTGGGACGAGGCCTCTGACCTTCGTTCTCCCCTTACTGCGAGGCCCCAGCTGCCGGGCTCTAGCACGAGATCAGCCAGCGAAGTGGGGAGGAAGGATTTCTGCGCCTCTCTTCTGTCCGTGGGGCCCGACCGGCACGGCAGGCTTGTTGCTCCCGTGGAACCAAGCGCAAGCCGGTCCGCACGGCCCTTCTCTGCTCTCAGCCGGTCCTCGGGCTCCGGCACCTGCCTGGGCTCCCGTGTGTGAGGGTGCAGGCATGCGTGCTGCTTGCTTCCACCGAAGTAAATCTGAATCTCCAAACGGGAGGTCAGGATGCAGAAAAGCACGCCCGTGCCTTCCAGTTCTGGCTGCCGCGTGGGACAGACACCACCCTGATGACTCTTAGGCATTCTGGGCTCGATTTCTGCATCTGTAAAATGGGAATGATCCTGGAAGGGTTGATTTTGAGAGACGGCATTTCTAGAAGTCCTTGCATGCAATCTACAACCCCGATGCAGTGGGTGTCACCGTGACCGTCATCACAGAGCGTCAGAGGGCCAGAAACATACTTTGGCGTGCGTTTTCCCGAGAGCAGGGGGAGCCCTAGGATTGGGCAGGCGTCACGTAATTAATCTGCTGCTATGACTGCTGCTCAAGATCAGCGCAGAACTCCTCGCGGCTCGGGCTTCAGTAATTTGGAGTTAACGGTGACCGCCAGGAAACGTGGCCCTCGGCGTCTCTAACCATCCGTCAGCGGCGCAGAGATTGGAGACGTTTCCACCCATGTAGCGACCCAGATACAGCCCAGCGCTGGATCCGTCTGCTTAATTCCCCGACCTGCCCACTGCATCCTGCAAGGACGTACAGACGGACTGGGGTCAGGCTTGCAGGACGTCACCCTGCCGTGGGCCAGCGTGCCGGCCTCCTGAACGTGAGAATTCTGCACCAAGCCTCATCCCTAGAGAACTTCTCACCTCAAAACCTGTGAATTCGTAGAGGAAACAGTAAACTCTGAAAGCAGAATTTGATACGTGCATTCAAATTATCGGCAGAACCCCCAGATCTCCCTGGGCTTAGCATATATTCTGGTGTATATATATTTCTATTTAATTTGCCAAAAAAATTGTGAAAAACCAAATTAAAGGTCGGCTCTGCCTTGCGAACACCGGTGTTCGTGGGGAGGCCTGGCCTCTGAGGTCTCACACCCCAGTGCCCTTTGCTCTGGACATTTGCTTCGGGGTCGTTTTCATCCTCTGTTTTGCTTCTCCTTTGTGTTTTCACCGGAGGCACAGGAGTGTCCAGCAGAGCAGAGTCCCTGAGGCTCCGTGCGGTGAGACTGCGGAAGTCCCCGCTGCCCCTTACACGCCCGCGAGGTATCGGCCCGAACCCACCCGTTAGCTGCCAGCGCCCGCGCTGCCCTGCGCCCCATCACTAATACTGACCCTTGACTGCAAGCAGACCCGAAACAGAACAGCGCCCCTGACAGCCGGGCCCCCACGGACGCTCGTTGGTCTTTGGGGAAGAGTAGACGTTGCTGGTGTGAAACGTCGAGGAACAAAATGTAGGTACGAATGGCACCCGAAGAAGTAAGGCTCCCAGAGTTTGGGGAACACATTGAATGCATGCCAACTACGGAAAAGCATGTTCCTGCCGGAAGGCTCAGATGCCCCCTCCGGGGCCCGTCTCTCACGCTCACGGGATAGCGAGCCGCAGCCAGGGCCCCCACACCCTAGGCCGAGCTGCCTCACGCCCCAGCCCAGCCGGCAGGGCTCCAGGCCCAGCAGGAGCCTCGTTGAGTCCGCAGGTCCCAAGGGGACCACCTGGGTCTGCAGGCCAAGTGCACACCCTTGCTGAGTGTCCACAGACACGTGAGCGCCCCCCACCCCCCGCCATCATGACCACCTACAAGCTACTGAAATCTAAACGTCAGTTGGCAAAAAAAATCATGGCCCACGTGGTTACATTACATCTCATTAACCGCAATTGCATGAAAGAGCACCTCCCCCACGCCGTTCTTCATGGAACTCCAAGAAGATAAACCAACTATGACAAATCTGACACTGCATTAGCACGCGCCAACCTCCCCACACTGACTCACCACAGCTAGTTAAACACACTGCTGTCCCCAACGCTCTGATTGAGCCACTGCCGCGCGCTGGAGGTCACTGCCGCGCACTGGAGGTCACTGCCGCGTGCTGGAAGTCACTGCCATGCGCCGGAGGTCACTGCCACATGCTGGAGGTCACTGCCGTGAGCTAGAGGTCCCTGCCATGCCGGAGGTCACAACGGGTCGATTACAGCATCATCCCCACCCACTGTCCCTGCAGATGCACAGAAGTGCCCATCCCTGCCTCCTGCCAGCTAGGCGCTCACAGGGGCGCCCGGATAAGGCAGCCGCCACCGGATGGATGCAATAAAGCCTCTTCCCTAAGTCAGGAGCCGCGCAGCGCCGTGAGGAGAAGCTGTGTTCAGCCTGTGGCCAAGGCCCAAACTTGAGGTGTGCTGACGCTCCGTCACTCAGCCTGGAAACCACACTCAGCAGCCCCCAGTTCCCTTCACCCTTTGAGCATCGAAATCAGTCACCTTTATGTCAGAATGACCCACGTCTGTGATGGCCTTAATACTGACGGGAGTTTTGGGTCAAAACACAACTAATTTTTCAGTATGTGTATTTCCGAACACACCCACCAACTTTAAAACGCCATTCAGGGGGCGCCTGGGGGGCTCAGTCGGTTGGGCGACCGGCTTCAGCTCAGGTCATGATCTCACTGTTCGTGGGTTCGAGCCCCGCATAGGGCTCTGTGCTGACAGCTCAGAGCCTGGAGCCTGCTTCAGATTCTGTGTCTGCCTCTCTCTCTGACCCTCCCCTGCTCGCACTGTGTCTCTGTCTCTCAAAAAATAAGTAAAAGACATAAAAAAAAATTAAAAAAAAAAACGCCATTCAGCATGTCACGACTCTCTCAGACTTTGCTCCTTAGATGTCCCAAGAGTCTACACGTTGGACACATGGAAGAATTGTTGAAGTCTAGATCTCAGTGTTTTCCAACTCAGATCCTTTTGCCGTGTGACCTCCCGAGCCGGACGCTTGCCACCGTGTGCCTTCAAACTGGTCACCTCGCTCATTTCTCGCAGAGAGCACCCCACGGACACCCCAGATGCCGGGTGTCCCCATGTGGATTCGGTTGATAAATGCCAACGGGACACAAACACCCTAACAATTTTACAGCCAAATTAGCTACTAAAAACCAAAGAACAGATTTTTCCCAAACAGAAAACTTCCATTTTCTTTTGTTCTCTGACCCGATATTTCCATTCTAATTCATCTATCGTGTTTTTCCTACACGTAGGCTGTCTCACGATCGGAGGCCTCACGTTTGTTTCCACAGAGACCATCCCAGGTGGGGAGCCGCCAACACAGCCCTGGCCAGGTGGCTGCCCCCCGCCTACGAAGACGGCGTCAGTGAGGCCAGGGGGTGGCGCCCTCACGTCCTGTACAACGGCTTCCCACTGCCCCCGGTAGGTGGCTCAGGGCGCCGCGTCCCCACGACGCCCCCTGTCCGCCCTCGTGAGCCCAGCGCTCCGGGCGCGGAGAGACCCACAGCACCAGCCGGGGGGACAACGCAGATTTAAGTTAGAGTTCCTCTCTCTGCTCATCACCCTCATTTCCGTATTTGGAAGAAACTCCTCTATGTAGGAGTAGGGGACGGGGTAGATTCAAAGATACTCAAGGTACGGAATTTGCTCATTTATGCAAAACCACGGATGGTGGACACTTTACTCCCAGAGCCAAATTATTTGCTAAGCAAACTAGTATCCAACCCATTGATCAATTTGCTTAAAAAATGGATATTTGACCCTTAGTTTGAGTACTTGCTTCCGTGAATGAAACAGTCTGCTTGGTCTTGTCCTGGATGTGACAATGGGATTCTGCAGCAACGCCCTGCTCGGTGTGGGAAGTCAGGATCTGACCACGAGCTTGGGGACCGCCACCCTGTCCCCAGGTTCCCCTATGAAGCCGACAACTTCCCTGGGCAGGTCTTCCGGTGGCTGTCGGGCCAGAGGACCAGGTGCCCCTCACGGCTGAGAGCCGCCTGGCGTCCGGGCCTCGGGGTGTCAGAGCCATGCAGAGCGCTCCCGTGGTTCCCTCTGCAGGTCACTCGCACCTCCATTCCGCTGACCCTCCATGAGGTGGGAACACCCCTCCCATCCTGCACTAGACGCCACACCTGTTCGAGACCTGGGCCTTTCTGAGCTCTCGGCGTTAAGGGAAACCGGCCAGAACCGCACAGCCACGCCGACGAGAGCTGAGGTGCCTTTAACGCGGGCCGTATTCGTTTCCCGCTCCTGCTGTAACAAAGTGCCACAATTTTCGTGGCTTAAACTACGCAGTTACCATCTTCTGGTTCTGGAGCTCAGAAGTCTGACATGGGTCTCACCGGGCCTTGTTCCTCCCAGAGGCCGGGGATCCGCATCCTGGCCTCTGGCTTCCAGGGACACTGCCTCCCCGCCTCTCGGCTCCCCTAAGCCGCCTCCCCTCTGACTACAGTCAGGAGAGGCTCTCCGATTTTAAGAACCATGCGACTGCATCGGATCCTCCTGCAAACCCAGGGGCCCCATCTCGAGGTCCTTACAGTAATCACGTCCACAGAGGTGTCCAGGCCTGGGGACCAGCCCTCCGTGGCCCTGTCCTCTGAGTCTGTGTCACACCAACGGCTAGGCGTGTCATAAATCACTTAATTTAATCCCCCCAACAGTCCTGAAACATCAGCATTTCACAACCACTTATCGATAAGGAAACTAAGATTCAGAGCAGCTGACTGAGGCCCCCAATCTCCACAAACCAGTGCATCATGCTGAAACCAGCCGGGGTGTGGCCGCCCCCCAAACTCCACAGGCTCCAACCTCCAAGCACCAGGCACGCGTGGACGAGCGCAGCCCCGTGACCCTCAGGCCCCTGTCCCGTGGACGAGCGCAGCCCCGTGACCCTCAGGCCCCTGTCCCGTGGATGAGCGCAGCCCCGTGACCCTCAGGCTCCTCCAGTGTCCTCTTTCTCTGCGGATGGCCTTCCCACATGACAAACCGGTCTCTCTTGCCCAGGTCCGGGAGGTGACAAGACAAGTTATTGAAGTTTCCAACGAGGCCATCACAGAAGATGACCAATATTCTGACCTCCTGACGGTGTGGGGGCAATATATTGATCACGACATCGCGTTCACCCCTCAGAGCACCAGCAAAGCTGCATTTGGGGGCGGGGCTGACTGCCAGCTGACCTGCGAAAACCAAAACCCGTGTTTTCCCATACAGGTACAGTGTACGCTTCCTGTTTACTGTGAAATAGATGCTGTTTAAAAAAATCAAACAAGTGTAAGATGAAAGCTGGAAACCCCACACACGCGGCCAGGAGCTGCCCGTGTACAGAGGCACGCACCGTGCGCCTGCGCGTGCAGGAGCGTCACACACAGTGCTGGGTCCTGCCACGCGCGTGGCTCTGAACTCGGTGGGGGGCACCGAGCAGGAATGGTTCTCCTTCCCGTGTCGTTAGGTGGACAGAAACGGGGTTGTTTTAAGACTTCCGACGGTTTTGAAGTTTGCGTTATAACCTATTAACCAATTAGCTTGGTCATGAGCATTTAGGTGGGTTTAAGCTTTGCTTCATGCCGTGGCCAATAAGGACGCGCGGTGCACGCCGGACACGGGGGCGGGAGCGTGTGTGCACGCCTGGTGGGCACGCCGCCAGGGCCACCAGTGCAGAGCTGGGGGAGCACAGGACGCCATAAATACTGGCTCCATAATACGGTCTCCATAAATACCGCGCTCACCTCCTCTCTCACCAGCAAGGGGAGAGACCGCGCAGGTATGGGCTTCAATAACCATCTCTGTGGGAAACATCCTCACAGCTGGCAGGGTTGGGGGCACGTTCTACCCAAGAGCAGACTGGGCCGTCCTCACCGCCCCATGCACATTCACCCAGCAGCCACTCTGCGGGGCAGTGCTGTGAGCTTGGGCGGCGGGCCAGAGAAGAGAACCCGCACTTAGGACCCTTCGGGGGGCTGCACAGGAGGCCCAACAGGCCAGACACCTAAAGGAAACAGACCAGAAGGAAAGACTAGAGAGAACGGGTGAAAGGGCGCCACAGGGCCGGCATCAGTCATGGCTGCGGAACCTCCAACCTCCTCTGAAGGCCCTGAGCCTGGCGGGGAGAGGGACAGGGAGGGGACAGGGGAGCAAGGCAGTGGGACAGGAGGGGGGTGGGGCCGACAGCCACAGCGGTGCCCCAGGGCCCTGGCCCGCTTAGAGCTTTCAGGGTGTCTGCAGAGGCTGCGTGACCGCTCTCCCTTTCCCGGCAGCTGCCCACCAACGGCTCGGGGACCACAGGCAGGGTCTGCCTGCCATTTTACCGCTCCTCTGCTGCCTGTGGCACCGGGATCCAAGGCGCCTTCTTCGGCAACTTGACCTCGGCGAACCCGCGACAGCAGATGAACGGGCTGACCTCTTTCCTGGACGCGTCCACAGTGTACGGCAGCTCCCCGGCCTCGGAGAAGCAGCTGCGCAACTGGACCAGTGCGGAGGGGCTGCTGCGGGTGAACGCGCGCCACCGGGACGCCGGCCGCGCCTACCTGCCCTTCGCGCGGCCGCCGGGGCCCACGGGCTGCGCGCCGGAGCCTGGAACCCGCGGGGCAGCCCAAGCGCCCTGCTTCCTGGCCGGGGACGGCCGCGCCAGCGAAGTCCCCACCCTGACGGCAGTGCACACGCTGTGGCTGCGGGAGCACAACCGCCTGGCCGTGGCGCTCAAGGCCCTCAACGCGCACTGGAGCGCGGACACCGTCTACCAGGAGGCACGCAAGGTGGTGGGCGCCCTGCACCAGGTGCGAGAGGGCCTGGCCCGCGTGCTGGAGTGAGCGCAGGAGCCGTGTGGTGCGAGAGGGGTGGGGGTGGAGAGCAGGAGCCACCGGTGTGGGACCCTGGAGCTGCGGGGGGTTGGGGGGGGGCAGGCGGTGCTGGAGGGTGGAGCAGGACGTGGGAACCTGATGCCCACGCTTACAGGGGACACGCAGGCGCTGGAAGGGAGCTCGCAGAGGTGAGCACGCAGAGTCAGTGAGTACAAGAAGTGATAAGCACACAGGGCCTGTGAAGGGGACAGCAATGTCATGTGACCCGGAACCCTGTCACCTCTTGTGTAAAATTCAAACCGCTCTCAGGCCCTCTCTGACCTTGAACCAAGTGGCCTCACTTGGCCCCAGCTTCTGGGTAGGGGGTCCATGCGCACCGGCTGAGCCACTCCGTAATAAACGTAACGGCCACATGGACTTCACGCAGCAGACCCGGGCTCCTCCCCCAGGCTCCTCCTTGAGCTTCTCTCCAGGCTCCTCCCTGGGCTCCTCCCGGGAGTCCTCCATGAAACAGGTTTTCCAGACAAGGAAGCCAGTTCAGAGGGGCCCCCCACCCTCCCAGAGTCACACAGCTTAGAAGGAGGAAGAGGGATTGGAACTCCCAGGTCTGAATCCTGAGCCTCTGGTCTCAGGCTCCGTGAAGCCCCTGGATTTCTGACTCGTGCTCTGAGCTCAGGCACTGCTGGAGTGCCCATGGATGAAGCGGGGCGCAGTGTGGCAGCCCCAGTGTCTGCGTGGCCCCAGGCACTGCAGGAGGAAGTCCTTCCCCGGGCCTGGCCCTGTTCCGCGTCTGGTCTGGGCCCCTGGGCCTGCCGGAGTCACCGCCTCTCAGAAGCTCTCCTGTTTCCTTCCTCCTAGATCATCACCATGCGAGACTACCTCCCCAAAGTCCTGGGCCCCGAGGCCTTCCAGCAGCACGTGGGCCCCTACGAGGGCTACAATCCCACCGTGGACCCCACCGTGTCCAACGTGTTTGCCACGGCCGCCTTCCGCTTTGGCCACGCTACGGTGCACCCGCTGGTGCGGCGGCTGGACGCCCACTTCCAGGAGCACCCCGCCCTCCCCCTGCTGCGGCTGCGGGACGCCTTCTTCAGCCCCTGGAGGCTCCTCAAGGAAGGTGCGCCTCCCTCCCTCCGCCCGGCCTCCTGCGGGCTCCCCGGCAGAGCGCCCACAAACCGCCGGGAGGACAGGCTTCCACCTGCCAGCACCTTTGCCCGAATACTCCGTGGTCATCGGCGTTGACGGGGGAAACCAACACCTTCGAAGCTTTTGCAAAGGCTGAGCTGCTCATCAGAAACCCTCCTCCCGGGGTTTCAAGCTCCGCAGAGCCCACAGCGGGCCGCCAGGGGCAGCCGCCTCCCCGCCCAGCCTCTCAGAGCCTTGCAGAACGTCCTCGGCACACGGTCCGTACACGCAGCCCCGCCCGGCACACGGTCCGTACACGCAGCCCCTCCTGGTACAGGTTCCGTGCACGCAGCTCCGCCCAGCACCCGTTCCACGCAGCCCCGCCCTCACTGGGACGCAGCACGAAAGCTCCGGACTGCCGACTCCTTCTCTGGGTCCCCAGGCCTGCCCCCTACACTCACCAGTCACCCCCACGGCTAGTTGTCGGCTTCACGTGGACTCAGGAACTCAAAGGGGTCATCCGTTAAGAACAGGCAGAGCTGACCATTTAGGATACTGTGGTTTTCCCAGGACTCATGAGAAAATTTCTGCTTCTTCTGGGATATTTTCCAGGCGGGCTGGACCCCCTCGTGAGGGGCCTTCTCTCGAGGCCGGCCAAGCTGCAGGTGCAGGACCAGCTGATGAACGAGGAGCTGACGGAGAGGCTGTTCGTGCTGGGGAGCTCGGGCACGCTGGACCTGGCGTCCATCAACCTGCAGCGGGGTCGGGACCACGGCCTGCCAGGTCTGCCTGCTCCCGGGCTCCTCCCCGGGTTCCTCCCTCCATCCTGAAACTCCTCCCAGATCTCTTCCCTGGCTCCTCCCCTGACTCCTCCTTGGGCTCCTCCCTGGCTCACCCGCCAGGACTCACCTCGCTGGCCTCCCCTGGGCTCACCCCCTGGGCTCCTCCCTCAACTCCTCTTTGGGCCCCTCCCTGGCTCACCCGAGCCTGTTCTCTCGGAATAAATGTGTCTCCAACGTTTGTGCAATTTGTACGAAACGGGCTTTTCAAGCACCCAGTTACCTCCACTGGGAGCCCCGTCAGCCCGCACGACCCAGCTCCAGGGAGTCAGAGGCCAGCTGTGGTGCCCACCCTCCCTGTCCCCGCCCGTCAGCACACGGCCTTCTGCCGCCTCCAGGCTGTCTCACCCCAGAAGTCCGATCCCCTGGCCACTGTGTGGGTGGGGACCCACTGCTCAGGAGGCTCCCACCTCCCCACCCCCGCCTGCCAAGTGCACTCCAGCCCCATCATCCTTACCTGTTCTAACCTTCGCCTTCCCACCGTGAGACCCTCCCGGATGCTGCTGTGGCCTTTCCTCTGGGGGGGTCCGTGGTCGGGCAGTCTGGTTAGCCCGGGGCAGCCACTCGAGGCCCTTGCCACCTGCCACCCGGTCTGCATGTGCAGACTCGCCTTCCCTGGTGCCTGGGGAGCCCTTGCAGGCCAGGGGCCACACCCCCATGTGCTGTCTGCTGCACATGTCGGGGAACCAGCCCTGCCTGCTCAGAGCCCCCCACACGTGTAGGGTGTCACCTCCCCCACAAAGCCCCAGGGCTTCGAGTTACCATCACAGTGAAACTTGGTGTCTGGGATCCAGCATTAGTGCACTTCCCACCAGGTTTATGAAGAAGCCCTTCGGGAAGACCCTGACGTCAGTTCCAGAATATTCTAGCATGTTCGCTGTACGGGGCAGGGGTCGTGGAGTGGGTTCTCTCTAGCGGGGCGACGTGAACAGGGACGGGGTGGGAGGGGGTGGCGAGGCAGGCGGCGCAGACCTGCAGCCCCTCCCCCCTGCAGGCTACAACGCGTGGAGGCGGTTCTGCAGCCTACCTGCACTGGAGACCCGCACCCATCTGCTGGCGGCCACTGCCAACGCCAGCGTCGCGGGCCGGATGATGGACCTGTACGGTCACCCCGACAACATCGACGTCTGGCTGGGCGGCTTGGCGGAGCCCTTCCTCCCACAGGCGCGCACTGGGCCGCTGTTCGCCTGCCTCATCGGGAGACAGATGAAGGCCCTGAGGGACGGAGACCGGTTGGTGTGCACGCCCGGGCCCTGGTGCGGGGCGGTGGCCCCGGGTTACCTCAGAGGGGGCTCATGCAGGCCAGGGCACTGGGACTCGGGGCGCGTCAACCTGAGCTGCTGCGGACACGTCCCAACGGCCCGGCCTCACGTGTGACCAGGTGTCGTGTGGAGAGCGCCCGGTTTCTGGTGCCCAGAAGCCCACCCGGGGTGTTCTCTCACGGGTCTGCCCAGTGGGGCAGGTGGGCGCCGACCCAGGCGTGAGGCCCGGCCCCGAAAAGGCCCTGAGGGTCCTGGTTCCAGGCCCAGCGTGTCGGGCGTGAGGAGTCTGGGAGCACGCGGAGCCTGCGGACGCCAGGCAGACGCCCCGTCCCGGGCCCGCTGCAGCCTCACTCTGCCCTCTGCTGTCGTGCAGGTTCTGGTGGGAGAGCAGCGGGGTGTTCACAGAGGCCCAGCGGCACCAGCTGGCCAGGCACTCCCTGTCCCGGGTCATCTGTGACAACACGGGCCTCCCCAGTGTGCCCCCGGACGCCTTCCGGGTCGGGAGATTCCCGCAGGACTTTGTGTCCTGTGAGAACATCCCAGGCCTGAACCTGGAGGCGTGGAGAGAGGTCCTCCCTCAAGGTGACCTGAAGCCCTTTTTAAGTTTTGTAAATAATGTGGTAGTGCATGCATTATGTTCAAGAGCAGGGGAGGGGGAACCCCACGTTTGAGATGCACGTGGGATCCTCGAGTAGGGCTGGGCAGGCAGACGGAGGAGCGCGTGGGGCTCGGGGCACAGGGTGTCCGCCGGGCCTCAGCGGGGCCATCTGCAGAGATGCACCCAGTGCCAAGAAGCTGTGTGGCCCACGGGGCTGCGGCAGAAGTGGCTCTGGCTGGAAGGCCGGACGTGGCAGAGGTGAGGGGGTAAGGGACTCGAGGAAGACGCAAGGAG